>VUQH01029381.1:2735-20874 GCA_015106775.1 Etroplus canarensis | reverse complement strand
GTCTCGCTCTCCAGGAGGTGTGGCAGCCTGATCTGATTACTAACGGGACGCACCTGCGCTGCCGAAGCTGCCACACCTGACGCTGATCCACCTGCGACCTGGAGAGCTATTCTTAAGTCTGGTGGGGAGCACAGCTTGTCGCCGGTTTGTTGTTGAGTCTCCGTCAGCAATCCCCTCATTTGGATGCTGACCCCTCGCCTCGTTCATCGCCGAGCTCTGGCCGAGCTCACTACCTGCGGTTCTCGCTGTGGATTACCTGTGTGGATTCTGTTCTCCTTTGCCTGTCTGCCAGCGGCTGCTTCCTGCCAAGACTCTCTATTCAGCTGATCACTGCTCTGCCGTATCAGCCATACCTGCCTTGTTTCCCTGCCTGCCATCTATAAATAAAGACTCGGTTAAGTTTTATTCTGCGTCCTGCTTTTGGGTTCGTTCTGCACACACCATGACAAAACTTCTTTATCTTTTGGCTGCTCCTGCTAAGGGTTACTACAGCAGATCAGCTACCTCCATTTCACCCTAACCCCGCATCTGCTTCTGTCACACCAACCCTCTTCATGTCCTCCTTCACTTCATCCATGAACTTTATCTGTGGTCTTTCTCTTCTCCTCCTGCCTGGCAGCTTCACCTTTAATATACTTTGTCCATTATATCTACTATCCCTCCTTGGAACATGCCCAAACCATCTCAACTTCTCTGACTTTGTTTCCAAACCACTCAACCTGAGCTGTCCCTCTGATGTACTCATTTCTAATCCTGTCCATCCTGGTCAGTCCCAGGAGCTTCAACTCTGCCACCTCCAGCTCTGCCTCCTGTCTTTTTGCCAGCGCCACTGTCTCCACTGTCTGCACTCTTTTCTTTACCTCTCATGCGTACTGTCCCTTGCTTTGGATGGTTGACACCAGGCATTTAATCTCATCCACCTTCACTTCCTCTACTCCTTGCATCTTCAATATTTCACTTTGCTCTCATTCGCACACATGCATTTTGTTTTGCTTCTACTAACTTTTTTTCTTCTCTCCAATACATGCTTCCACCTCTACAGACTCATGACCTGCTCCCTACTAAACAATAATAACAATAATACCACTTAGAGTTGATAGTTGAATATCTCGGAGGGAAGAGATTTCACAAACTGACTTGTTGCAACAGTGGCATTCCATTGCAGTACTCTGCCTTTATGAACAAATGTTTATAAAGGCAGACTTCATGGCTAGATGCTTTATTTTATAGACCTGTGGTAATGGGACTGAATGACACACTGAATTTCACGATTAAGAGGTGTGGCTCAATATGTTTGTCTATAAAGTATATTTCATTCAGCTCTCTTCCCTTGCTGAGTAGCCTGCTGTGTATTTCCCCGTGTTTGTTTCTCTGCATTGCCTTGGAGGTTCCTGATAAGCAGGGTGCCTGGTCAGTCTCCCTGCAGCATTTAAGAGCTGGCTGTCTCAGTCATTGCACGTTCCAGTCAGCACCATGTTTTTTGTTTGGTTGGCTTTGACCTAATTATTTTAGGTTTAAAACTGTATATCACTAGTCACCTAACATTCAAACAGTCATCTAACTGCTGATACACTGATAACACTGGCTAACACAAAGTTAGTTGTGGTTTTTGCTTCTTTTGGTTAGAGCTCTGTCTCTAACCAAAAGGTATGACTTATGACTCGTAAGCTGTAAGTCCTGGTCAGCATTAACATTTCTAAATCATTTGATGTGAATTAACTGAGAGACAACTCCTGATTTCAGGCAGCAAAAGCAGAAATCAAATGTGCTCAATTCCTCCCATCCCGACTTGTTGTGCTCTACTTCTTACAAAGCTTAGCCACGTTACGATGAAACACCCTGGATTAAACTCTGTACCAAATGAGGCTTGGTCTTTGGAAGGAAATGATATGATCAACTTCACACCCATCAGGGGAGCTTGTGTACATCTTGCCTAGGGTCTAGCATCCTCATACATATTCAAAGGCTTTCACAGTTCATTATAAACTCAAAATCTCGGCTCCTTCCTATCTTAGATGGCCATGTTACATTCATTAAAAGGAAGGAATACAAAGCCTCCCCAAATTATAACGATACAAATTCCTCACGCAATTAGAATTTAACTATTCACCGTCTCACATCTAGGTCTCGCATCAGAAAACATCAAACGCAAGCCTGCCTAATGGATGTCTCTCTACGTATTACAATTAACACTCAAGGACAAACAATAAAGGAGTAGAAAGCCTAGATGTCTGATGTGTAGTTGTTTTTTTTTTTTTTTTTAACTTTTTTTGTCCTTCAAGGCCATTTGATATGCAGGTCTAAAAAGTAAACACCTTTGTTTTCCTCTATCAAGAGTCATCCCCTGAGAGATGATAAGTGGGATGCAGCCATACAGACCTACTGCAGTGTTTGCTGAGGATAGACTGTGATTGAAACACTTTGTAAAGGGACCAATTAGAATCAGTGAATATCACACATATTTAAAATGACAGATACAAAACAACATACAAGCTGTAAGAACGGCAACCTTTTTCAAGTCCAAAAGTCAAAAGTCATTCTTAAATAAGATTGACAAATATGAGTCAGCTACAAATATGCAGTGTTTATGCAAAATGTGATAACAGAGCTGAGGTAGCGTTTGTAAAGTAAAGTCAATATCGTTTACAGTGTTGTGTGTGAACATGCTAAAAAGAGCACAATCAGTGAATATGCCTGTGTTTTCAGTGAACACTGAAGTGATCATTAAGCAATATAAACCATAATACAGTAGTTATTTCAAACATTCAGCTTGGGCCCCATAAAAGGATCCAGTTTGGCCCACTGGATGGCTGTGAAATGTGGAAAATGCAGTAAAGTCATTAATTACTCTAATTTTTCAATAAAATGCAGTAAAAGGATGGGAAATGTTTTTATACATCTAGACATGTTATTTGAATCAAAAAGATGTTAAAAAAATGTTGCCTTTTGGTTACAAAAACTATACATGTGAAGGCTTTGTGCCTTTCCACCATGACCTGTAAACTGCAGTGGACTATGTATATGCAAATGTGGAAACAACTGAGATATTTTTGAGGCTTTGCTTACTTTTTTTTAAGAACGTCTCAGCCTTTTCATTTGTTTTTTAAATTGATCTCTAATTAAATGAGGAAAAATAACAGCTCACCTTCTGTTATCTTGTAGTTAAAAAAATGTTGAGAAGGTTAACATGTTCAGAATCTATTCATACTGGAGGATGTGAGGATGTGGCCCATAAACTAAAATGAGTTTGATACCGCTACCGAAAAATATATATACTGCTCAAAAGAATTAAAGGAACAGTTCTAAAACACAACAGATTTTAATGGAAAAAAATCATGCTGGATGTCTATACCGGTATAGACTGGGTAATGCATTAGGATTGAAAGGATGCCACATCATTTGACAGAAATGAAAATTGTCAACCTACCAAGGGCTAAATTCAAAGACACCCTGAAAATCAAAGTAAAAAAATGATGCAGCAACTCAAAATGGTACTCAGTAGGTAGTACGGCCCCCACGTGCTTGTATGCATGCCTGACAACATTGGAGCATGCTCCTTATGAGATGATGGATGGTGTCCTGGGGGTATCCTCCCAGATCTGGAGCTGGGCATCACTGAGCTCTTGGACAGTCTGAGGTACAACCTGGTGGCGTCAGATGGACCGAAACATAATGTCCGAGAGGTGTTCTAAGATTTAGGTCAGGCGAGCGTGAGGGCCAGTCAATGATATCAATTCCTTCATCCTCCATGAACTGCCTGCATACTCTCACCACATGAGGCTGGGCATTGTCATGCACCAGGAGGAACCCAGGACCCACTGCACCAGCGTAGGGTCTGACAATGGGTCCAAGGATTTCATCCCAATAGCAAATAAAGTCAGGGTGCCGTTGCCTAGTCTGTAGAGGTCTGTGTGTCCCTCCATTGATATGCCTCCCCAGATCCACCACCAAACAGGTCAGGCTGAACGATGTTACAGGCAGCATAATGTTCTGCATGGCTTCTCCAGACCCTTTCATGTCTGTCACATGTACTCAGGGTGAACCTGCTCTCATCTGTGAAAAGCACAGGGCACCAGTAGTGGACCTGTCCCTTCTGGTATTCTATGGCAAATGCCAGTTGAGCTCCATGGTGCCGGGCAGTAAACACAGCTCCCACTAGAGGACATCAGACCCTCAGGCCACCCTCATGAAGTCTGTTTCTGATTGTTTGGTCAGAGACATTCACACGAGTGTCCTGCTGGAGGTCATTTTGTAAGGCTCTTGCAGTGCTTGTCCTGTTCCTCCTTGCACAAAGGAGCAGATACCGGTCTTGCTGATGGGTTAAGGACCTTCTACAGCCCTGTCCAGCTCTCTCAGAGTAACTGTCTGTCTCCTGCCATCTCCAAAATGCTCTTGAGACTGTGCTGGGAGACACAGCAAACCTTCTGGCAATAGCATGTATTGATGTGTCATCCTGGAGGAGTTGGACTACTTGTGCAACCTCTGTAGGGTCAAGGTATGGCCTCATACTAGTACCATATATACTAATACCAGTAGTGACACTGACCCTGGCCAAATGCAAAACCAGTGAAAAAACAGTCAGAAAAGATGAGGAGAGAAAAAATGTCAGTGTCCTCCACCTGTAAAACCTTTCCTGTTTTGGTGGTTACAAAGTATAAGGCAGACTGGAAATAAACCTAAACATCACTATCACTCTAAATGAACAGACAATCTGGCAAGGAATGAAAAGCAAGGCTGGAGTCAGAACTCACTAGCTCCTTGGACCCATGGAAGTTTTATACTGTGGCTGTTGAATAATGGAGAACAGGTGTGCAGCCCATCCTATGCAGGATCTTTTTGAAGCCACACCCCTGGGAAAAACTTGAGGACCAGGGAATCACACAAGTTCAGATGTGTTTAACTCACCAGTCTTTCAAACAGCATGCAAGGGTCATTGTACAGAAGTCTATGGGGAAAAGACCCTTTTCTTTCCTCATGAATTTTTAGTCTCACACTGTTTTCAAGTCTTATTGAATATAACATGATGTTACATTTTTGTAATTAATTGTCCTCATTAGATTCAAAAATGAGAATAAATCACTTTATGCTTGAGAACGGGCCCACCTTGAAACAGATGTGTTGCAAGCCAGTGAGCATGTAGTGGTCCTTGGTTTCACAGTCAGATCTGCTCCTTGCTTAACATGTCAAGTTTCACTAAGATGTTGAGGTGATTCAGCTTGAGAATTAAAGACAGGAGATGGCTAACCAAACCGTGAAGTCACAGTGGCTACATATACTTTTTTTAGTTATTCAACAATACAGCTATCTGTGGTATAGCAGAAGCCAGAAGATTTAAAATAAGTTTTATTCATGAATGAGTGCAGATAATAATTTCAAAAATCTCATGTTTAAGTAAATGACATACTGAATTGTAGCCAGTCCTAAAAATATCTGTGAGTGATTAATCATAAAAATAACTTGCAAAGTAAAAGCAACCTTGTTGTCAGTGTTGTGCATGAAAGCAACAGGATAAGATCATGAGCTATCATCTGCTAACCAGTTTGTTTGTTGCCCTGCTTTATTATAAGTTGTTTAAATGGCAAAACATATACTATTATTAGTTTATTATGGACTTTTAAAATTTCTGTTCTGTGGTAGTATATTGTTGTTCATTTAATCTAAGAAGTAGCAATAACTGGGGGACCAGCTATTTAAAAGAACATAAGAAATCAATTTCATTTATTTTGAACTGTGAATTTTGAGTAGCCTTATAAATTGCAAACTACAAATGCAGCCCTGTTTCAGCCAGCTCCTGTAAAGGGTGAACCTGAACAATACTTCATGCTAAATTTATTATGAGCACTTCTGCCTATGAAATAAGTGAAATTAAAGTGCACTGAACTTGGGAGATGGGGAAAAAAATCCATATGTCTGTGTGTTTCAGCTACACTCTGGGTGTGCGGATCAGTGCATGTGTGGATGTTAGATCAAGCCAGATGATGATCTGGTTGACTGGTGTTAGCAGAGCTTATCTCACAGTTCCCGGGGCTGGGGAGAGCTGAACGCCAATCGCCTCTCCTGCTGCTATCCAGACCAAGCTGGCTGTTTCTAATGAGACAGGCAGACAGGGAGCTGTCACACTGACGGGGGTGCCTGACACATGAAAATGAGACCCCCCCCTATCCGCGTGCTGGGATAGAAAAGGAAGACTGGGAGGGACCAGGAGGGTGAAGGAGTTAAAAGGGGGAAGGATGGGGAGGAGAAGGGATGCCTACCAGCTGTCAGAGGACTGAGTGACAGGTCAAGGAAGGTGGCTGAGCAGCAAAACTCCTCCAAGAGCCTTTGAGTGACAAGAGACGAAAAGCACATCTCTGCATACACAGCAGTGGCTGCAAACTCTCCTGTCTGACTTGTCTCTGCCATCTGACAGCCTTTCAAGGACCAAGCCTGTTCCACTCAGGGACTATTCACCAGCCAAGAGCATCAACAGCACATATCCTATTGATCTACATTTAAAACTTATAAGCGTCTTGTTACTTTAACCAAATTTCAAAGCAGCGGCATTTTTTTTTCTCTCAAATTTCTCCCAGTATCACTCATGTTTGATTTTGGTTTGTGATTTGTGATACAGTGGATTTAGTGACATTTACTGTCTAAATGTTGCAAAGCATATCTGGTTATTCCTCCAAGATGCCCTGCAGATATGCCTTTTTGAGTGATGACTGTGGGATTATCTCTCCATTACAGTGATTCTATCTGACAAGGCGTTCTGTCACATCTCAAACGGCTGCTTCCCTTGAAGAGCCAGGTGCTCTCTGCGCGTTGCTCACATCCGCAGATTGCCGGAGATTTGAGACAGCCCCGCTGCTACGTTTCATCTGCGGGGGAGAAAGCGAGCACTCAGGCTCGGCGACACTCCCATCCTTCAAGGTGTTCTTGTTCCATCTGCCGGAGGGTCCAGCGGGAATACTTCTCTCTGAGCTCCTTCCTCAGTCCCAGCGAGCAGCCTTTCATGTCAGACAGGATACCAGACAGGAATCCCAGCTAGCATTCGGCTTCACTTAAGTCTTACATGTTGACAGAGAGAAAGAGGATTGTTCTCTTATCTCTGAATGGTCTCGTTTTTTTCTTAGACAGCTCAGATTCAGATGCCAAACTCAAAACATATGCAACATGGCAGAGAATGGATGGAGTGGTATGTACAGTACTGTATTTACAGCACTGAAAAAAGAGCTGTCCTGTGGTTCTAGACCAGCAAAACCAAGATACAGCTGAGCTTTCAGATAACTCTGTTACTTCTCTGGCCAATGTATAAATATAAAATACTTAAAGAAACTGCATGAGCAGGCATAAACTAAGCACTTTCTCAAAATCTTGTGTATTTCAGTTCAGTTTTTACAGCAATAATGAGCTCAAAGTGATTAACCTCTTAACATCCACCAGGTCACAGGTGACCGGCCCAGGGATTAAGATTAACATTCTGTTTGAGCTGCAAGATAATCCAGACACTTTTCAGAAACTAGAGTTTTCATTTCAAATAAAGGCCTAAACATTTCTGGCATCACATTTTTTTTCTCTTAAAAGATTTTCAATTTAGGTCTTCTAAAAGGATGTGGACATTAACTAAAACCAAACCCTACCACATTACTAACCCTAGATGATTTGCAAGTGACCTGTTTGGTGTGAACAGGTTAAAATAAGCTAAGCAGCTCCCTTAAAGTCTAATTAAACTGGTATTAAACTGTTCATTTTTGGCCAAGATAATTTTTTGAACATACAAGTAGTTGGTAACAAAGAGCAAAAAAGATTTTAGGTTTACGTGGTTTTGTAGATTGATACTGTAGATGATGTAGTTTTGTTGGTTAGTTCATCACCTCATCTCACCTTTAGTGTTGCAAGTCAAGTCACATTTACTCATATAGGACATTTAAAGACAGCAGCTGCTGACCAAAGTGCTGTACAGCTGGAAGACTAAAATAACATAAACAGTAAGTTTTTAAATACAATTTAAAAAAACATAAAATGAGAAAACAAGTAAAACAACATGGATGAAAAGTAATCAGAAGTCAGTTCCCTTTAAAAGCCAAAGAATAAAAATGGGTTTTCAAAAGAGTGTCTAATGCTGGAAAGGTTCTGATGTGAAGTGGTAGTATGTTCGACAGCTAATGAGCAGCTACTAAACGAGATTGCGTCTACGGTTAAATCTGGATTTTGGGCTGGGAACATTTGCTTGGCAGACCTTAGTGATCTACAGGGAGTGTGCAAGGCTAAACGATCTGAGAATAATGAGACACCAACCCATGCAAAGACTTAATAATAAACAATACAATCTTAAAGTATGAGTATCTGAGATTTAAGATTTATGATAAATTGAGTTTAACAAACATTTATGTTTTTATAGAGTAAAATCACAGTACAATAACAATTGTGTTTTTGTTCACTCCTATTTGCAGTTTTAGCAGATCCCCTTCCATAGGAATATCATGCTGTGCTGCCGGTTCTCTACAGTACCTCAGAATGGACAAACAAACTCGAATACCATGCATTTTTGTCAAGGCTATCACAATCCAGAATGGCTATCATTACTCGCTGACTGTAATCCATCACTTTTGCAGTAGGAAAACTGAACTTTTAATTCCTAAATCTTACTCTAACCAGTTATTTTTCCTATTCCAAGTACGTGAACCTTTGGACTGGAAATACTTGTGGAGGACAGGGGTCAGGCCAGGTATTCAGTTGTTGTATTTCATGTACAAGTAATAAGCATCTTCGACTGCTCCGTTGTATTTCCCCAAGGGGTCACACCAGCAGATACATCCTCTTAGGTGAGTTTGCGCAGATTTCACAATGGATGCCCTTCCTGACACAATCCTACCATTGTGGAAGGACGTTACATCTTTATCTGGGCTTAAACCAGGGATCTTTCGCTTGTGAGACAAACATGGAAGTCACTACACCATGGGGACTGCACTTTATTTCACAACTGGGTCCTTTAAAACCTTCAAACGGCAGTTAAGGCCTTCAAAGTATATCTTTAGGTGTTCTTTGTGCAATTCTAATGAGGTTAGTAAGAAATCCATTTAAATTTAAAAGGTAACACAAGCTGCATACCTTAGTCACGCAATGACCCTGAATGTGAAAAGTGGAAAAAAATGGATGGATGGATGGATGGTAGGTAGAACAGGAGCGTAGCATAAAAATGTAAGTAAAATAGTTATTTTTCATATTGAATACCTTGGTTTGACCAGCCACCTGTCCCACATGGTGATATGACCCTTTCAAAGTTTACCCCAAATGCACTTTTCAAGTTTTCTCCAATGAGTTATCACAAACACTTAAAGTACCAATGCTGATTCTGTTACTCTATATCATAGAGATTTTGTTTCTCAAATAAAACTATGACATATCCCATGATGTTGATGCCCAAAGTTGGTCAAAGAAAAATCACCATGAACAAAAAATGCATTGGACTTTAAACTTGGACTTGATGTAAAATTGATGCAGTTACAGTTTTTAACAGAGGATTAATCTATGTTTCAGCAGTGAAAACTCCACATGGCTAGCTCGGGCACTTATGAAATTACAAGGGTTCATAAATGCTGTAAGAACATAAGGCACGTTTAAAGAGCACCAGATTCCAACCTGCCTCTATGTACTTCAATGACCTGTTGGACAGTTTTCATAGTATAACAGTAAAATTTTGCATCATTTCATGTGATTTGGTGATGATTTTGTTAAAAAAAAGATTATGAGGGTGTCATTTGGGTGTCAGGAGGGAACTCTTGCATGGAGTGACCCACAAATGAGTTTGCTGAAAGGGCTGTTTTACTAAATACACCACCTCCATTTTACCTGTATGTAGTACAGGTCCTATTACATATTACACAAGCTTGTTAGTTTTATTCTGCTTTTTAAATGTCATACTAAAAGGGTTTTTATCATGTGTTTTGCATTTATGCATTTATATAGCTCTAATTCACAACAAAAGTCACCTCAAGGTGGTTCACACTGTAAGGTAAAGACCGTACAGTATTGGAGAGAACCGTGCAACAATCAGATGATCGCCTATGAGCAAGCACTTGGAAACTGTGGAAAGGAAGAACTCCCTTTCATCTGTTCCTACAGAAACAAGGCTGGGATAGCCATCTGCCTCGACCAATTGGGGTGAGGGGAAAGAGATGAGAGAAAGGAGAGCAAAGAGAGACACAGACTATGGGAGAGAGAAGACAATATTTAATGACATGCAGCAGTAACAAATAAATGCATGGTGAGTGAAAAGAAATGCCCAGCACATCATACGAAGCCCCCCAGCATCCTAAACCTACTGCAGCATAAGTAAGCCCTAACTGTAGATTGGACTAGATTCAACTTCATTGTCATTGCACTTGTAAATACAAGGTAGCAAAATATAGTTTAGCATCTAATCTGAAGTGCAAAGAGCAGTAAGTGCAATATATACAGTATGTGCAGTATGGACAATTAAGAGCAGGTATGTACAGATAAGGGCAGTGCAGGAGATGGGAATAAATTGCATTATAATGCAGAAGGGCAAATATACAGATGAAGTATGAACAATATACAGATGTGCTATATATATATATATATATATATATATGTATATAGTGAACAGATGTGCAGAGTGCTATGAATACATATAGAGTAGTGAAAGAGAAGCACTGTGAATATACTGTAACAGTGACCAATGTCAGTATGTTTATATGCAATAAATGCTATATACAAGAAAGTACAGACATGGTCATTGGGAGAGATGACGAGGGAGTGTGCAGTGGTGTGGGAGGGGACAGGGAGGGTTTAGCGGGGAACAGAGTTCAGTATGGAGACAGCTGTGGGGAAGAAGCTGTTCCTAAACCTGCTGGTTTTGGTCTGAAGGCTCCTGAAGCATCTTCTGGAGTGAAGGAGCTGAAGAGACTGTGGGCAGGATGGAAGGGGTCCCTGAGAATGTTGCCTGCCCGACATAGGCATCTCTTCTCCTGAACGTCCTAAATAGCAGGAAGTGGAGTGATGCTTGAGTTGCTTTCACCACCCCCTGCAGTGCCTTGCGGTCAGCGACAGAGCAATTCCCATACCAGACTGTGATACAGTTGGTCAGGATGCCCTCAATCGCACAGCAGTAGACGTTACCCAGGATGTCAGCAGACGGATGGTTCTTCTTCAGTGTTCTCAAGAAGAAGAGGCACTGATGTGCCTTCTTAAGCACGCTGGAGGTGTTGGTCATCCAGGACAGGTTTTCTGAGATATAGGTCCCCAAGAACTGGAAGCCGGAGACACGTTCAACAGCCATCCCGTTGATATGGAAGGGATCATGTGTGTCTCCCTTCTTTTTCTTAAAGTCCACAATGAGCTCCTTAGTTTTGCTGGTGTTCAGGAGTAGGTTATTGTCAGACTCATCATTGTCACTGTGTCATCTGCAAATTTTATGATGGAGTTTAATCCATACATAGGCCTGCAGTCATGGGTGAAGAGGGAGTAGAGGAACAGTGAGCGCTATCCAAAAGGAAAGTTTTTAGCCTAATTTTAAATGTAGAGAGGGTGTCTGTCTCCTGAATGCAAACTGGGAGCTGTAGATGAAACTACTAAACATGATAAAGTAATTAAAATAAGATCCAGCTTAAATGTCTACCCAGTAAAATACAAAAAGTGTATTGATTCAGTGGTAATATTTATTCAAAATATTGACTATGAGTTTAAAGGCACAGTGTGTGAACATTAGTGACATCTGCTGATGAAAATGCCAAATTCCAGCCACATGTCCTCTCCCTCCCCCTCCTCCTCCTTCTCCTCAGAAAACCTACAGTGGCTGTCAGGACCAAAATGGAGTCTTTTCACAACATGTGTTAATTAATTTGTTTGATTAGTGTCCGTTGTAGCACAGCAGTTTGTGCATTCACCTTACAAGCAAAAGGACACAAGCCCCTCTCACCATGGAGGGCTGTGTCAGGAAGGGCATCTGGTGTAAAACCTCTGCCAAATTATCAGTGTGGATTAATCCACTGTGGCATCCCCTTGGTGGAGGGAGCAGCTGAAGCTACAACTAATATGATTAAAAATGATTAAAAAATCCCATGGTTCTGTTTACTAATGCGGATTGGTGCTCCAATGCTACTTGGTGGCAGAACCAACTCAATTAAGATGGATCATATTAGAGCTCTCACTGAGAAATTCAAGCACAAATAAAAACCCCAAGATGGAACAATCAACCAACATGAAGTAATTTTCACAATTTTTGTTTCACTGAAGCACTTCCAGCTTAAAGTACCACACCATGTAAAACACTGGGGATTCCTCTGCAAGTACTTTGGCAACTGTGATGCTAAACCACCCTCACAGAAAGTCAGGGCCTCAGTAAGTCTACCTCTGACAAATTGTTTTATTTTTAAAATTTTTATTTGCAATCTGGACACCATATCTATTCTTTAGTTTAAATAAAACACATGTTAGGTGTCCTGAGCCTTTTTGCTCCCACAAAATGAAACACAATTCATAATTAATGGGTGTTAATCACGATTAGTCTAAATTTATCAACAACAGCCCTGTGATTAATCTCATCAAAAATTTTAATCGTTTGACAGCCCTAATATATATAATTTAAAAAAAAAAAATATGAGCATCATACTTTTGTTAAAGTTTCCTGTATACAGTTTATTTGATATTTCAGTTAGCAGAGTGCCTCCATAGTGTAGTGGTTTACACATTCATCTCACAAGTGAAAGGTCCTTGGTTCAATTCCAGGAGGGACACGAGCCTGCCCCCTTGGGTTGCAGTCAAAGGTACATTGATTTGCCATGTCTTTATTTAACAGGTGTAACGATGTCAAGACATAGGAGAGAGTTTCACCACATGAAGGAAAAACGAGACAAAATCTGGAAATGAGGTTAGCCTCTTCAAGTTTCTGGCAACTGCTGAGTACAATTACTGATGGTGTGGGTAGACAATCTGCTGACTCATGAAACACACTGAATACTATGTGCATTCTGCATACAGAACATTTTTTTCAAAATTGCTTGTTTGAGTGTAGCACAAATCAAGTGTGTGTCTAATGCCTCAAAAGCATATTCTGTTAGTCACACACCTACATTCAGTAAGCACCTAAGAGCACTGATCAATACACATTAGAGGGTTTAAAAAGACTACATGCATCTTATGGCAATATTACAAAAAAGACTGCTCATGCTTTTTTACTGGACCATGAAAAATTGTACATGTTTGCAAGATGTTTTTTTTTTTTCCTTTTTTTATTGATGGGTGAGTGGGTCTTGAAAGGCAGGATGAACATTCTAGCCAGGTGTCTTTTATGCACAGAGATGTCTGACAACATGTGAGGTACTCAAAATAACAACAACAACAAAGTGAATGGCATAGATTTTCCATCACAGTCCAGGTAAAATGGACAAAATGTGAAGAGCATGAGAGCTTATGTGGGGAGGGTGTGAGAGAGTGGCATCTCTGGTGAGTGCAGGAAATGAGCGCAGATGACAAAAATGGCTGGGTAAAAAACATGCTAGAGAAACACGGACAAAGAGATTCAGTTAGGGGAGCCTGTGAAAGGCTACAGCTGAACTGGCTGGAGCAGGAATCGATACAGGTGCTTCAGCTGAAGCTTGGCTGGACTGAAGAGAAGCACATCAATGTTCAAGGTTGTTAAAACACTGTGGAGCCAGGGAGCAGTAAGGGCTATCTGTCAATGAAGTATGTGTGTTAAATGTGTGTGTTTGTGTGTGTGGTGGGCAGGGAGATGTGGCCTTTGAGGCCTCACCTCTCCAGTGGAGTGGTAAATCAGCCATCAGCCATGTGACAGGCTCAGTGGCCTCCTGCTCTGCCCAATGAGACATGACCCTCTCAGCCCGTTCCCGCCTCCTCCTTGATGGAGCTTTGATATCCCTCCTCGCTCCAGTGACCGACCGATGGGAGGGGGGTGTGCACCCGCAGCATTCCTCCAAACCAGCCGAATGGAGCAGCTGAATATATCCCATCATGCAACAAAAAAGCCCAGAGGTGCCGCGTTGGCCTTTGAGAAGTGAAGGGATGAGAGGGTGAAGAGGGAGGGAGAGCTGGAGGGAGGGAGGCGCGATGTTCACTCGGCCCCCTCAGCCTGATAGAGTGGGGTAATCAGTCCAAAACCACTGCTGACCCGGTGGGAGCAAACAACTGCTTCCTGTCTGCTGGCATTAGCGGACCCAGCAGTGAGGATAAGCTGGCTGCACTCTGGGGCCACGGCACACTGACCTGGCTACAGCCCGCTACCAAGTTGCTCGAACACAACACAGCTGTCAACAACACAGCAGTACATTTACACAACAAAGACAACGTAGGTTCATTAACTAAAGACCAAAAATCAGCTTGCTTTTAGGAATAGTTCTGTTGAATTCCCTTTAAGGTCAGACTTGTATAATGTATTCTTTTTTGCTAATCCTACTTACACAAATTTAGTTTGTTCAGCTCTTTAACTCCAAATGAGAATTTGGATTCAGTCACCTGAGATGAGTGTGCCATCATCACTGAGAGGGGCTGTGTATATTTACCAGAAACCATGAACATTAACTCTGTGAATAAAGAAGAGAAAAATACGAAGCGCAAGTTTTCACTCCAGCAGAGCAAGACTGTGTTGGTGGGCTAACAGAAATTTAACAAACTCTAAAAAGTTACAAAAGCAGATAAAACAAGAATGAAAAATGGCGAATAACCAAAACATATACACAACCCTGCCATTGTGCTTTTCTGCTACAGAATAGCAATCATAGTTAAAACAGGGAAAACATACACAAACTTCAAGGTATCACAGATACAACATACGTAATACTCTTGTAGAAAAATGTAAATAATATATAATATAAAACAGAAATCTGTGAGTTTTTTAATGTTCTTATCTTTTTCATGATTTATTCTTCATAGTCAGAGCAAGTAGCAGCACACAGAGGAGATTAAACAAAAAAAACCCCAAAAGCTGTTATCCAGTGGTTATTGTTCATGGCGCTGGGCAATATTGCCCTTTAGCCTTATAAAAAGTAAAATGATTTAAAGATTGTAAAGACTGCAAATAGGAGGACCTTTTCCTGTCAGCATGTAGGCTTAATTTCAGTTACGGTAAGCTCAGTGGACATTTGTGCTTGTGTTGTCTTCCGGGCCTGAGCCTGAATGCCAAGCATCCATCTCTTAATATTACTGCAAATACTTATGTACTTAGGTACATAGGATGAGTCAGCTCCGGTACGTCGTCCACGTGATGTCCGGTACCACTGTCATCCACGAACAAGCAAGATCAGCACAGATCAATAGCCAATCGCTATGCTAGCGCCTTGTTCCATACACAGCATAAAGCCCAAGACAGTCCATGTCTGACTTGATTGTTTTCATCCAAGTTTTCCGCTGTCCACCTGAGCAGCAGTCCTATCCAGCACAAGGTGATGACAGCAGCGATACTTTGGTAAGCTCTGTAGTCAACAGCACTAGATAAATGGTGACAGTCGGGGGATAACATGACAGTGCCGTCTGGACACTCTATCTGTCCACCTGATTTTAAGTATGCGTTGTAGACACCAGTAGGCAAACACCTTGAGTTTCTGAAGGTCTTACGCTCGAAGGGGCCAGGTTTCACAAGCAATTTTCATTTCATTTCAGTTTTATTCATATGGCACCAATTCTCAACAAATGCCACCTCAAGGCATTTACAAGCACACGTACTAGATGGACAAATGCTTTGCGCGCTCGGAGTTTCGTGGCGAGGCTTATTTCAGAGCATCTCCAGAGTGTAGTGTTTAACTTCAAATATTTTTTTCTTTCACTGTTGATTTGGGAGGTGATTTCATCCTGGGCCTGGCCAGTTAGGAGAAAAATGCATATTATGTGAATTATTCCCTACTTACTGAAGCTGTCTCAAAGATAAGTCAGATGATACAAAATCATGGTTGTTCAGTGAGATGGTGTTCTTTTGTAAAGGATGCAAGTCTCAGTCTGCACTAAATATGATTGTGAAAAAGTCCCTGGGCATGTTGTTTTTCTTCACAATGAATCTGGGACACATTTGTAACCAATGTGAATCTGAGCAACTGCTTAACCCAACAAGCTGCAAAGTAGCAATAGAATTCAGGGCTGTATCTAAAACACAGTAAGCTGAAAGCTAGAATATATTAAAATATAATCCTATATGTGGGCAAATATGTGTGTTAAACCTTGCTTTAGCAGACTGAAGCTTATTCCAAATGCACAAGTTCACATTTAGTCATGTGAGCCATGTAGTTCATAATTATCTGTGTGTTAAAAAGAAAACTGAGTCAAAGCCGAGAGTTAGTGAGCTTCCAGAGAAATCTAAATGATTTGGCAAATTTTAGAAAGCAGCGTTTGTTAGGATGGCACCTGCAATGTCAGCAATGTCAGCTCCATGTGACAGAGCTGACTGAGCGCAGACAGTGTTGCCGCTTGCAGTATCTATGGCATCAGCATCAGAGTGAAGCCACCGGGGTGTAACTCTCTGGAGGCTCACGAGCAGGCTGCATATGTACTGCCTCCGACACCTAATGCCATCGGCTGCACAGAGTGCAAACACTGCCTCCGCCTAGGCACAGTCCTCTGGGACACCAACTCACTGTTGCACTTACGCACACTCAGCTTGCATCACTTCAGAGCTGAAGTAAACCAAAACCCAGCGTCAGAGAGAGACAAGGATTAAGGAATTTACTTCCCCCGCCAGGTGGAGCTGAGACTATTCAGAGGATTAAAAAGTCGAATTAAGGGTGCAGTGCAGGATCAAGATGTGCTTGTGTGAAAAGGATCTGATCTCAGACAAGTTACATTGTAAAAGTAGTGATAATTTCATGGACACTCAGACTTCTTAACCTATACATGAAACAGGCCATTTAGCCTAAAATGCAAGTGTGTTCTACTTATGTTGGATGTTCAGTTCTTTCGTAAATCTGTGCTTAGAAAGTAAAAGTTTGCCAATAAAAAAAACTGTGGTTGTCTTCAAGCAAGTTCCTGAATCTCCTTTTGCCTCATGTAAAAGGCAGTGGTTGTACTGTGAATTTCTGAGGTTGTAAAGTAAATCTTAAAGCTGCTTTATTTTATATTAATCCTTTTGTTTTCTATCCTATGTTTTTAGTGTTTGGTTCAGCTCAACATTCTCATCCACTTAGTTTCCAGCAGCAGATCAATGCATTTAAAGATTCAGATTTGTTTTTCAGGAGTTACGTACCAAAACAATTCTAAAAGAGAGTAAATATCTCCAAATGTATGCTAATGTTTCTATGTTAGAATCAGAAGATTCCCTGTCTGGGCAGCAGTGGGGAGGAAGGAGACCTCTGGTAGAACCAGGCACAAGGAGGGGCAGACATCTATTGCAACTGCTTGGTGGTGGGGGACAGAAAAGAGAAGCACAGACAAGAGACAGGCCACAGACGACCAAACACCAAGTACAGGATGTCAAGTAAAAAGCCAAGTGCTTCATACTCAAGGGTTAGAACATTTTACAACTTTAGAGACTGAATTTTTGCATTAATTGCAATAGTGTACCTATGAACAATGTTAAGGTTTTAAGAATTTTAAACATTTCAGTTCTTATCCACTGCATGTGTGATTGGTCCTAAATTCAGTCAGAAACGTGAAGATTTAGCTTCATTATTACAGGTCCTTTTTCCTGCAGGTATTTGATTTGAAAACATGTTGGGTGTCTTTGTGGTGTGGTGGTTGGCACCATCACAGCAAGAAGGTTGCTGGTCAAACCCCAGCTGGGGAATTTTTGTTTGTGTGTTCTCCCTCTGTCTGTGTGGGTTTTCTCCCACAGTCCAAAGATGTGTATATAAGGTTAATTGGTGATTCTAGGCAGATAGCATACCTTAAGTGTGTATAAAAATGTTGAGTCTAAAGTGCTGTGAGTGGTCAGTAAGACTAGTAAAGTGCTACATAAATGTAAGTTCTTTACCTTCTTTCTATTCTACTGACCTCGACATTTTTATGTGCATTAATCTTAAATTACACTGCTATCATTTTAGTGTTTACTGTTGGGGATACTAGAAAATAATCATTATATGAATATGTATTTTATTTACTTGAAAAACATGAACAAGTCTTACCATCGGATTATAGTTCTCACAATATATATTATTTCCAATCTAGCGCCCCCCCCCCCCCCCCCCCCCCCTCACACCTA
>VUQH01029356.1:29543-49528 GCA_015106775.1 Etroplus canarensis | reverse complement strand
AAGTTCATATATTATTGTTGACATTAAAATAGGTAAAAAAAATTAAATTAAATAAATTAGGCAATTTCTGCCCTGGTGTTAATAAAGTATACGGATTCTGATTAGGAACTTAGCTTCCTGGGTAAGTGTAAGTGAAATAGTATAAAAAGTCATGTGTTTGCAATGATGACTTCTCGATTAGCTCTTTTATCAATGACTGATGAATGCAGAGTTCCTGCAGAAATGTAATGACGCATGTGATCTAAAAAGACCCTTTACAACAAACCAGCCGCCTCGCTCAAAGTCCATCACAATTCACGGGTGATTGTGATGCATCAGGCGCAGAAAGAAACTGATCCGTTTTCGATGTCGCTGACTGGCTGGATTACACAAACTCATGAGAAACGAATTAACTGAGAAGTCAACGACACTCATGAACAGTCATATCTAAGACAAAGGGCCTAACCTAGCTTAAGACTTCATTACGCCACACATTTTGTGAACTAAACAGTCCAGACCAATACTCTCAGAAGAAATATGAGAAAATGGAAAAATGCCTGTAACGGGAGAAATATGAAACTGACCTTGAGCACGGTTTGAGGACGCATTAGGTCATCACTGGTGGCAAGGTTCACTAAAATTCGACCGATAGATGAAGCCGCCTCCCTTTTTTTGTGTGACAGCGACGCGCTCGTCATCTGTCCACATTTTTTTCCATTATAAACCACGAAAAAAAATGTGCACAGTGCATTAGTCGCACATGGGACAATTATGTAGTATGCATGCATGGCATCGTCCTTCATGCGGAAAAACCCTAATGTTAGTGAAATATGTTTAAGTAGTATTCACAATGTCATCACCTCACCTCGACAATAATCTAATTCCTTTTTTTCAAAATTAATCAAGTCAGCATTGGTCAGTTTTAAGAATGTGCACTCTGGTTTTTTTATGCACAGTGTTTTGCTTTTTTAGACTTGTAGTGCATTTACACACACTCAGTGGCCACTTCATTAGGTACACGATGTTAGCACCGCTTTGGACTCCCTTTTGCCGTCCGAAACTGTTAATTCTTCATTGCAGAGATTCAGCACACTGCTGGAAATGTTCCTCTGAGAGTTTGCTCCATATTACGTCACTGACAAGCAACTTCCCCCCTGGAATTAATAAAGCATTTTCACAGCATCAAGCAATTGATCCCATTCCACCCACATCCCAAAGGTCTGAGATCTGGTGAGCGTGGAGGCCAAATGAATGCAGTGAACTTAACGTCATGTTTAAAAAACCAATTTGAGATGATTCAAGCTTTCTGACACGGTGCGTACCAAGGGGCCAAAAATGTGCCAGGAAAATATCCCACACACCATTACACCCCCACCAGCCTGAACTGTTGATACCAGGCAGGATGGATTCATGCTTTATTCCTAATTCTGATCCTACCATCCAAATGTGGCAAAAGAAACAAAGATTTATCAGGAGAGGCAATGTTTTTCCAGTCTTCTGTGGCCAAATTTTGGTGTAAATTGTAGCCTCAGTTTCCTGTCCTTAGCTGACAGGAGAGTTACCCGGTGTGGTGTTCTGCTGCCGTCACACATCTGAGACGCTCTTCTGCATACCTTGGTTGTAATCAGTAGCTATTTGAGTTACTGTTACCTTCATATCAGCTTGAAGCAGTGTCACCATTCTCCTCCAACCTCCTGCATCATCAAGGCATTTCTCCCCGAGAAACATTGCTCACCATTCCTCTGCATTTACGAGCAGCTGAACAGTTATACCTAATAAAGTGGCCAGTGAGGGTACCTTATAATCTGATCTGCAAAGTGTGCAAAATGTAAACTGCATGCATTTATTTGCACATTAATGGATTTCTGTACTTCTGGAACAGAAGGAGAAATTCCGTTTTTAGCATGCCTCTGGAGGGGGTCGTTAAAATGTGATCACAAAGCCACAGGAGACACAGTCAACAGTTAAACCCATTTTTATTTGAGAGTTGAGCTCTGACTGTGAGGTACTATTTACATTTGTCTTTTTTTTTATTCTTTGTAATGAGTCCTGGGTGCATTCGAGTCCTGCAGCTGCATGTGTGGTCAAGTCCGCTGAGAATAAGAAATCAAAATACAAAAAGCTGCGGGCCGACTGTGACGTCACACCCCCGGGCAGCGAAAGGGTGAGAGCTTGTTGAGTGACAGTGTACACACAGTATTCTACCTGTACAATAATAGTGCTACTATTCACATTCATCTTTACAATAGTACTATTTACAGTGATCACATTAGGGAAAGAGCCAGTACCTGAGGAGTTGGTTTCGTAATCAGCTTTACTCATTCACCGTGGTAAAAGAAGCGCACCCAACCAATGGTAGCTTTGATTGACACAGAAAACATGGGAGCCTGTCCGGGATCAGGTGGGAAGTGCATTAATATGATAACAACTCACTGCCCGCGCTGATGCAACTTGATTGTAGGTGTGAACAGGACGTTTTTTCTTTTACCACCTGCAGGCAAGTTTCACTACATAAAAGCAGTATCAACATGGGATAACCGTTTGTTTGCAAACTTTTTTATCATGTGAGTCACAGCCCTAACCCTTTCCAAGAATGCAGAACACTTTTCAAATGGTTTGTTCAACTTTTGCTGAGGTAGGCAGCAAAGATGAGATTAGATTGCTTTACGCAATCCGAGTG
Organism: Etroplus canarensis; assembly: GCA_015106775.1. Lineage (NCBI taxonomy): Eukaryota > Metazoa > Chordata > Actinopteri > Cichliformes > Cichlidae > Etroplus > Etroplus canarensis. The sequence continues at coordinate 46,869 of VUQH01029356.1, read as the reverse complement.
TGTCACTGCCGTAGTGCCAAATGGAGGCAGTTTGTAAATAGCAGTTGCAGTTTCTTTAAAAAGAAACACTCCTCTTCGATGTTTAGGTGTGCTGGCATGCTTTAACAAAAGATCAGGAAGCTATAAACAAAAGATGAGGTCATCAAAACTCTTGTGCCAGCAGACTTTATCTTCCCCTACAACTCGCTTCCTCTCGCTCCAAGCTACACCGACTATACATGAAAACATATCGGCCAATTCAAAGTACCATTCGACAGCACGCAAGATAAAACACCATGAATAAACACGTCATACATGTGCAGCATTTCTCCCGAGAATGAAACGTCAACCAATAAATTAAATATGAACAGAATACAAATTTATTAAATAACAATCATTGTCTCCGATTGAGATCACCATAAACAAGTGACCCAGTTATAACTTAAAGAGTCGCAAGTTCAGTTAAAAAATATCTGAAATGTTAGGCTCCTGGAAGTCACTGTTTCAGCTAACAGGTGCACGCTTTGCACCGGTCTCACACCAGGCCTGGTTAATCTGCACAACAACGCCCTCTGCAGGCATGACTCAAACCAGTTTCTTTGGACCCCTCATCACTGATTCCACCCAAGTTCATATGAAACGGTGGAAACTCTGCATCTGTTTGCTCTGATCTCTCTGTCAGGTTACCAGGTCAAGCAGTCAAACATGAAGGAGCTTTGGATTTTGTGCTTTCCAGCAGCTTTGTGTCATCTGCAAGTCTAGGTGTATGCTTTGGGGACGGATGGAGCGCTAAGCCTTGTAGCAGTTTCCCTGCGTGGTGAGTGCCAGCTGGCCGTTGGGCGCCACCTCGTTGGCCTCGTCCTCCAGCAAGCCCGACACGTCAGCGTTGGGGATGCTGTCGTGGTAGCTGCTGAAGCTGATGTTGTCCTCTTTTAGTTCGATGGTCCAGAAGGGGGCGTTGAGCTTGCGGTTCTGGTACTCTCGGTAGGTGTACACGCCACCCACGAAGCCCAGCAGCAGCAGCACCACCAGGATGATGACGGCCAGGATGATGATGTTGAACTGCGTCCAGGTGACCTCTGTCAGCGCAGCTGTGGTGTTGTCGGTGGGGCTGCTCAGGCTGGTCAGCAGGGCCTGGGTGGTGGAGGTTGTGCTCGGGGTGGTGCTGGTGTTGCCGCTCCACGTGGAGGCTGAGAGGCCTTGTGCTGTGGTGGACGTCAAAGTGGTGCTGGTGGGTGTCGTGGTGGGGGAGGATGTACTGGATGTGGGGGTCTTGGTTGTATCTACAGGTGTGAGGATAAGTCGGGGTGCTGAGGAGAGAAAAGCATCAAAGCGTTAAATTCCAGCTCCTGGACTAGAACAGCTTTGCATGATTCATAATTCAAACTAATCCTTATTTATCTGATAGGGTAGTTAATCCTCTGTCTGAAACAAGCATGTGTGTTTGTGTGAGACAAAAGATAAGGAAATGCAGGAAAGCAGAAAATGCCTACTTAAAATCATAGACCAAGCAATGCAGGCCTGTAAGCAATGTATAACAGTTAACCAGTGACACTGTGTGGCAGAAAAGCATTACTACCGCTTACTGTATTTTTCACAAGACAATGACTTTCAGGAACTGTGTGTACATACAGCGTGGAACTCTGAGCCCCTGCAGCATGACTTCTGCTTTGTGGTGGTGGTTTGTCTTTGTGATGATCACAATATTGGATGTACAGACTGTCGAGGTGTTTATTGTAATTTTATGGCATGGCAGAAGTTCATTTATTTAGCAGTTTGTCCTGTCTGACTATGATGACTAAGTGTGTCTGCTAATGTCAATCAGATTAAAGAATATCAGAACCATCTGCAGTGGTTTATACGGTTAGGTACATAAGTTCTGGGACAATAACAATTCTCTTGTGATGTTGCCTCTGCACACCACTGCAACGGACTTTAAAGTCTGTGACTGAGGTGACTTTCAGCTTTAATTCAAGGGGTTTGACAAATTCATTTCATTAACTGTTTTAGGAATTACAGACATTTTTATACATAGTCCCCCATTTTCAGAGGCTCAAAAGTAATGGGACACTCGACTGACAGGTTTCAGGCCAGGTGAGGCCCGTTCCCTCATTATTCCAGGACAGACTAAGCAGATCAAAGATCTGGAGTTGATACCAAGTGCTGAACTTGCATTTGGTAGCTGTTCACCAAACTCTTAATATGAGGTCCAAAGAGATGTGGATGAAGGTGAAGAAGGCCACCATTAGGCTGCAAAACCAAAATAAAACAATCAGTGAGAGAGCAAAAACAACAATCAGATACATTACTAAAAGGAAGGAACGCACTGGTCAGCTCAGCAACACCAAAAGACCGGGAAGATCATGCAGAACAGCTAAAGGGGATGATCACAGAAGTCTTTCTCTGAACACTCTCAAGGAGGTAGATGTATCATTGTCAAAGTTTACAATCAAGAGACATTTTCATGAATGTAAATACAGAGGACTTACAACAAGGTGCAAACCACTGGTTACACTCAAGAACAGGTCAGATTTGATTGTGTCAGAAAACATGTAAAATAGCCTGCAGAGGTTTAGGAGAGAAAAAAAATCTCTGGAGAGATTAAACCAACAAGAACTTGTAGCAGAAGAGAAAAGTATAGAGAAGGAAAGGAACAGCTCATGAACTGAAGCGTACCACATCGTCTGTCAAACACGGTGGAGGCAATGTTATGGCATGGGCATGTATGACCTCTAGTGGAAACAGGTTGCTAGTGTTTACTGATGATGCGATTCTTTTGTCAAACTCCTTGAATTAAAGCCGAAAATCTTCACTTCAATCACAATTTGACTGAGTTGAAATTCACTGTTTTGCTGTACAGAAGAAACATTACAAAAAACATGTGTTGTTGTCCCAAAACAATGCTAGAACCCGTTATAGCCAGACTGCTGCAACATTAAAAGAACCTCTGCTGGCAGGCTCAGCAATGGACCTGAGGTGATGAATGTAACACATTAAACCTGTTACAGAGCCTGTCAGTCATCTGTGTCAGTATTGTTGGAGTCCCAAGTCCTTGATTATGTGCGTGTCAAAGCGGAACACTTCAATGCAATCTAGTCTTTTATAAAGTTATTACTTCTGTCAGTTTTTATGACAAGTCAAACTGTTACCAAGCTGTTGCCTGAAAAAAACGCTGCAATCATATGTTCAGCCCAGTGGTTCTCAAACTGTTTTTGGCATACCCCACTTAAAAAACCTGATAAGGTCACGTTCCACACCACACGATTTGAACAATGATTTTACTTAAATAAATTGCTCATCATCGGTGTAGTAGCATCAGCAAATTCACGTTTGTTTCTTTTTCCTACAAAAATCATGCCTAGTCATCTTCATATTTTCCACCCGGCTCTCTGCGCCCCACAGTTTAAGAAGCAGTGGTATAACCCCACCGTGTGTTGTGGTCTTACTTGGACGAGTGCAGTTATGCGCTTGGGCGTCCCCTATGAAGCCGGGAGCGCAGAGCTGGCACTGGGGTCCGGTTGTATTTTTGACGCAGCGGAGACAGTGGCCGGTGTCGGGGTGACAGATCTGGGCGGGGCCCTGAGGGTCCGCATTCCCACTGCAGTCGCACGGAACACAGACCCCGGCTGCTTTGTAGAAACCGGCGCTGCACTCGTCGCAGCGTGGCCCGCTGTACCGGGGAAGGCACTGGTCGCATGCCGGGGAGCCGCTGGAATCTGCACAGGGACAGACAGAAGTGCACATCAGCTGCTGATCACTGCTACCCATGCATGACTGTTCAGCTTTGTTTACTTCCAAGTACGCTCGTGTTGCATATGAACAGTTTTACCGACAGGCAGGAAGAATGTTAAACACATGTCCAAAAATGCACATAATATTTAGTCTCAACCTTTATCAGCATATCACAGAAAGAGGGGTTGAAATGAAGGCTTTATTTACGCTCTTCTAAAATCTGCAGTCTTGAGAAAATTTTCATGGACTCTACACAAAGTACAGCCTATGATGGGATAGCTTGTGAAACCACCTTTTGCAGCGATAACTTAAACTAATGGTTTTATGTTTGACTTCATCAGTCTCTCACATGATTGAGGAGGAATTCTGGCCCACTCTCCTTCACAACCTTGGTTCAGGTCATTGAGGTTTGCGGACATCCGCTTGTGCACAGCTCTCTTAAGGTCCCACCACAGTGTTTCATTTGGGTTGAAGTCCGGACCTTAGGCCACTGCAACATCTCGATTCATTGTTTTCAGCCACAAAGAACAAAGAATAAACGTCTCTGCCTGTCTCAAAAGCACGATGCTTATACTCCAAGTGAAGCCTGAAGTCTTGGAGTAATTATGATTCTGACTTAAATTTCGACAGCCACATAAAGACAATTACAAGCCATGTTAAAATACAGTAAAAATGAAAGGATTTCTGTGTAAGGCAGATAAACTGGTCCACACATTTATCTTCACCAGGTCAGATTACTGTAACCCTAACCCTTTATGGTTGTTAGTAAAAAAGTCAGTCTGGTAACTACAGCTCAGTCAAAATGCTGCAGCCAGGCAGGTGGAGCATATTACTCCTATTCCCAAATCACTGAAATGGCTTCCTGTGTCTCAAAGAACAGATTTTAAAATATTTATCAGTTTTTAAAACACTAAAGGGATTTAAATTTTCTTGTGCCGTATTAAACAGCGAGAACGCTCAGGTCATCGAACAGACCTACTCTGTTAGAACAAAAAGTTTTCTCAGCTGTGGAACAAACGTCTTGAACATCTGAGATCAGCTAAACCTAGCACTTCATTTATATCGTGGCTAAAAACTTTATTATTTGAAGCAGCTTATCAATAAATCATGTGTACAGTCTTGTTTTTGTTTTAATCCTGTATTTCTTTTTTAAAATTACTTTAATTGTTGATTTTTTTTGTGGTTACATTTTATTATGGTTTCTTACATGCACATACATTTTTAAAACTATTTTTAATTTGTCATGTAATTTTAAAAAAATTCTCCTGTGAAGCGCTCTAAATTATCTTGTGTCTGAATAGTGCTATATTATTACATTTGACTTGTAGGTAGAAGGGTGAAGATGTAAGGAGCAGAGGTAGTGAAGGTGGATGAGCTTAAATTTGGCTGCCCCTCCCTGAGCCTGGTTCTCCTGGATGTCTCTTCTTCTTAAAAGGGAGTTCTTCCTTCCCACAGTCGCCAAGCGCTTGCTCATAGGGGATCATCTGATTGTTGGGGTTTTCTCTTTAATACTGTGTAAAGCACCTTGAGGCAACTTTTGCTGTGACTATATAAATAAAACTGAATTCAAGTGAAAATACTTGGGGTACACCATCTAAAGCCAGAGCACAAGAGAGGTGAAGAAGAGAGTGCAGGCAGGATGGAGTGGGTGGAGATGAGTGTCAGAGGTGCTTTGTGACAGAAGGACAGCAGAAAGAATGAAAGGGAAGGTTTACATGATGATAGTGAGACCTGCTGTGATGTGGGGTCTGGAGACAGTGGCACGGACAAAAAGACAGGAGGGAGTGACCGGGATGGACAGGATTAGAATTGAGTCCATCAGAGGGAAAGCTCAGGTTCAGATGGTTTGGACATGTGCAGAGGAGGGACAGTGGATATAATAAACAAAGGATGCTGAGGATGGAGCTGCCAGGCAGAAGATTCATGGAGGAAGTGAAGGAGGACATGCAGAGGGATGGTGTGAGGGAAGAGGATGCAGGGATAGGGTGAGATGGAGGCAGATGATCCGCTGCGGTGACCCCTAACAGGACCCGTTGAAAGAAGAAGCCTAAAGTGGTGAGAGTGGTCAGAAAGACTAGAAAAGCTCTATGTAAATAAATACAAGCAACCTCTTTAAAAGCAAAACTCCTGCTTTTAAAGAGGTGCTCTCACTACCTTTGGATTGGAGGCATGTGGCTGCTACCAACCCCTCTTATAGTAATTAATGTGGAAACAGTGAGGACATACTTAACATGGCTACACAGAGTCTTGTGAAAACTTCGCGTGTCACGTGGCTGCAGCTGTACGGATAAATTCCAGCATTTTGTTGCAGCGTTTTAAGGACCTTCTGAATGTGCTCTTGTTTTCAAATAGATAACTGAAACAGCTCGTGCTGGGCCACTAGGTGGCTCAAGCTGACAGCATGTGTGAGGGAGCAGTGTTCCATCACCTCTCCGTAGGAGGCTGATGTTCTCAGTGAAAACATCGAGTGCTGTCGTATCTTCTGGAGGTCCTGCCCCAACCTGACCCTTTACTACGTAATACTCTAAAAGGCTTCTAGATTTGGAGTTTCACAACACGGCGTTCGCACAGCTGCTACACAGATACCAAATCACAGAAAAATGAGAGGGGAAACAAAGACACCAGTGCTACCATGCAGTGGTTTGATAACATTTAAATACAATGGATTTATAAATCAGCTGATTGTGATGAGTCATGGGAGTGGCGTGTCAAACAGCACCACCGTCATCAACACATCGCCCGAGTCTGTTTTGCAAACAGAGAGTCCCTCCCCTCCCAGTCTGAGGAGGAGCACTGAAGCTCCTCTACTGGTTTGTGGTGGAAGATCACCTGACATTTCTTTACAGTGGATTCTGCTCGCTCATCACCTGCATACTGTATCCAGCCCATGGCTCTACAAAGTTCCGAGGGGCAACTTTAACGTCTCCGATTAATAAGATAGATGCTCAGCTGTCGTTTGATTTCCACCCAAACTGATCCATGTGATCACTGTTCATCAGCAACAAGTGCACACCAAGTGTCAGCTTTCGCCTGTAGCCTTCAGCCAGTGGTAATTTGAGACCTGGACACCGTCTGGCATGTCAAACAGGAACTGCAGTACCGCAGTGCACTACCCCTCAGCAGGGCTGTGTTCCCAAGAGGAAAGTTCTCACCAAACACGGTCTTATTTACTCTGGACGTGTGTCGAATGTTTCCTTCAAATGCCTGGGTGGAGTCCAAAGCCGTGACTTACCATAAAGATTTTAGAGTTAATTAATGGTGTGAAGGAAATATTGTGGCAGCTTTGCCAATGATATTCACAAATGTAGCTTTCATAACTACTTAAGTTTGATCCTTTGAGATATTATAGCTCATATGATGTCTCAGGCTTTGTGCATCCAATCAAATCCTTCCTTTTTCTAATATAACGTATAATGATGAATCACATGATAGAGACGCACTCATCTGGAGCCAGAATTACTGAATAGGCTGATGCTTCAAATGTTTTTCTCTAATAAGCATTATTTTATTGACACTCAGTGTGTTACAGGACTTTTGCTGAGCTGGCACAATTTAGAATGTATAGCTTCTCCTTATTTTAATTTTCAGCTTATCTAAAGCAGAGTTTCAAACCTGTACACTAATGAGCCATAACATTAAACCCACCAATGCAACACTCTGCTGGAGAACTTTGGGTCCTGACATTCATGCTGCTTTTATTTTACCCATTTCTACACAAAATGCAATCCCACCACTTTTCATCATTAAGGGGTCTTTAACCTGCTATTTCCATAGTACAACTGCTGTGAGAATATGTGAGGAAAGCACAGGTAACTTTCTCTGAAGAAGTAACAGCAAGCAAAGTTCAGTTCATGGAGCAGTGGTTCCTCTTTTTCACCTGCGCTTGTCTACCAGAAAAGCTCTGTTGACTCTTGATTTCGCTCAGGTAAATCTAATTCATGCTAGATTGACAAATCATCTTCTTTCGGCTGCACCTGTTAGGGGTCGCAACAGCAAATCATCTGCCTCCATCTCACCCTATTCCTGCATCCTCTTCCCTCACACCAACCCTCTGCCCTACATCCATGAACCTTCTCTGTGGTCTTCCTCTTCTCCTACTGCCTGGCACCTTTGGCAGTTTGTGGACATCCCAGCAAATTCACTGTGGAATGCCCAGGAAAATTACAAAAACCCCAAAAGTTACATCTCAAACTCTATAGACCTCAGTTAGCATGTGACATGTTAAAATTCATAACAGTACAATTAGAAATAGACTGAATAAAATACGGCTCGTTTCAAAGGGTTGCCAGGATGAAGCCTCTTCTCTCTAAAAAGAACATGGCGGCACGGTCTGGATTTGCAAAGCTGCAACTGAACAAAGCACAAGACTTCTGGAACAATGTCCTTTGGCCACCTCACTTCACCTCGCCTAGGTTAGCACAGCTGGGTCACTGAGCAGCAGGTGAAGCCACATACTGCAACAGAGTGAACTTTGGCTGTGAGAAGTAGATAACAACTGTTATAAATAATGTGCGACACTGCAGCACAGGAGATCATCAGACTCCAGTCCTCAGCGCAGGAGAGCCGGCGGGGTTGAATGATTTAAGCACAGATAACTGCCTTCAAGTGGCCTAGATGTTGGTCTCCATCTCCTGTAGTCACATGGTCGTGTTGTCTTCCAGCACAGCTAAGCAGGCTGCTTCTAATAAGCTTGATTTAACCTCTGCTGGGGGTTCAAAGGCAGTTGCCTGCTGGGTTATATAACCAAGAGGAAACAGGAGCTGCTGTGTACTGCACTGACCTGTTCATTTACCCTTTGTCCTCCACTTTGCAATCACATGCACACACACACACACAGGCATGCTAATGTTAGGCAGAGGTGCTCTGTCTGACATGCACACTTACATAAAAGAAGAGAAATTAATCAGATGACTGAAAACATTTGGTGAAGTTCAGGATCAGCTGAAAGAGCCCAGCCGTTCTGTACCTCAGGGTGAAGCCACAATCAGACATGGATGATTTAATATGTGTGACCCACATTCCTAACTGGTGCGATGCTCCATTTCACCTCTCTGAGTGTCAGTACAGAGGACATTCATTTACTGCAACCGGCCTCATCAGCACATTCAGGAAGCATCTACCCCTCGCAGTGGAGTTGTGGTGCTGCGTTGTGGCATCTTCTCATTTGTCACTGTTGCCAGGGCAACCTCAACCTTGGAGGCTGCTTCTCTTTCCCGCTGTAGTGTAGAGTCTGTAAGATCCTCGACAGCCGTGTGCCGTTAGCACGAGAGCAGCGCTCCCTGTGAACCATCCTGAGCACATTTTTGATCATTTCCTCCCTTTTCGTAGTCGTGCTGTGTAAACGGAGGACGTGGCGATGCCCCTCCCCCTCCCCCAGTGTGTTGCTGTCTGACTGGCGCTGAGATGGCCCAGCTGTGCTCATGTTGTCCCAGCTCCACTCGGCCTGGTTTACGTCCCCTCCCTCCCTCCCTCCCTCCCTCCCATGTTTTGCAACCTTTGCCGCAGCCCCCGGCAGGGGCAAACATAACCTGACAGACTAAGTGCATCTATACATGGCTGTTGCCACGCAGGCCGCCTCAGTGGTGGTGGAGGGGGAGTCAGGATGTAGCAAAGCTGTCTACGATTGCACCAAAAAAGGGGAAGGGCAAGGTGGTAGAACATGAAAAGCGTCGGAGAGTGAATGCCAGTTTGCAGAAAGGGTTCATAAGGACAAGTTTTGTTCTGACCCAGAGGAACTCAGACCATGAGATGCTGATGACACGAACACGTACCCACAGACACACATGTAACAAAGCTCCTGCCATACTGTAACGGATTACTGTGTTACCATAAAGGAAGCAGGTGAGACACCCATGGTCCTTTGTCCACCAGCCAATATTCATGTTTTATGAATTAGGAACTACCTCCATGATGTCACGCGGAACAGTTTTCAAAGGCCGTTCGTTTGGAGGATTTGCCACGTGTGTCTTTTACGCCAGGATAAACTGTGTGCTTCTGAATCAACAGGAACGCATCACCTTTGATCCTGGTGAGTTTTCACTAGTGTGTTTCATTTTACAAATTGCTGATTCCTAAGTTTTTTGTAAGACCCCCCCCCCCCCCACAGGCCTGTCACCTCCAACTTAGCGGCACCACCCATCCATTTTCTGCTGCTTATCTGGGTTTGGGGCAGCAGTCTAAGCAGAGATGCCCTGACCTCCCTCTTCCCCATCCACCTCCTCCGGCGCTTCTAGAGGGACACCAAGGTGTTCCCAAGCAAGCCGAGAGATGTAATCTCTCCAGTGTGTCCTGGTTCTGCCCCGGGGCCTCCTTCTGGTGGGATATGCCCATTACACCTGACCAAGGAGGTGCCCCTCCTGGATGACCGAGCTCCTCACCCTCTCTCTAAGGCAGGGTCCAGCCACCCTTTGGATGAAAGTCATTTCGGCTGCTTGTATCTTCATCCTTTCGGTCACTTCCCACAGCTTGTGACCATAGGTGAGGGTGGGAACATAGACAGATCTTCACTTTCACACTCAGCTCTCTCCTCACCGCGACAGATCGGTACAATGTCTGCATCACCGCCGACGCCGTGCCAATCCGTCTGCCAATCTCATGCTCCATCAGGCACCACCTGTTATCTTCCAAATGTGTTTATCAGGTGCGACTTTTAAACTGAATTTAGGTACTATTACAGTTAATTCCATAAGTTTATGGACAGCAGCACAGTTTTTCTGCCTCTGTACATGACCACAGTGGATTTTAAATAAGTCATAACTGCAGTATATTACATGCAGGGTCGTCCCATGTCAGTGAGCGCCTCCCACCTGGCTGCCTCAGAATCTTCTTTTTGTAAAATAACTTCAGCATATCCAATGAAGCTGTGCAAAACTGTACCTTAATACTGTTTATGTTACGGACCCTCAAAGTACAAAATAACACATAACAGAGGGTGGGTTGAAATTTTTTTCCAGCATTTTTGAGTGCACATAACTTCTTAAGTACAGGACATAAAATATAAGGGGCTAAAAAAATTAAACTCTGTTCAAAGTGCAACCAAATCAATTTTACACCAACTCATGGGCCACTCCATTAGGTATACCTATAACTGTTCGTTAATGCAAATGTCCATCTCTTTATGACCACAGTGTACCCATCTTCTGATGGCTGCTTCCAGCAGGACAGTGCAACATGTAGCAAAGCTCAAATCATCTCAAACCGGTTTCTTGAAGAAGTTCACTGTACTCAGATGGTTTCCACAGTCACAGGATCTCAGTCTGACAGAGAACCATTAGGATGTGGTGGAACAAGAGATTCTCATCATGGATGTACAGTCGACAAATCTGCAGCAACTGTGTGATGCTGTCATGTCAACACGGAGCAAAATCTCTGAGGGATGTTTCCAGCACCTTGTTGAATCTCTGCTGTGAAGAAATAAGGCACTTCTGCAGGGAAAAAGGGGGTCCAGCCTGGTACATACAAAGGTGTACCTAATGAAGTGGCTGGTCAGCGTACATATAAAGTAGCTAAAAATAAACATCTTTTTTGCAAAGCTAAAATATTAACATGATGCATTCTTAACAGCTTCAAAATGCTGTGAAGAAATAAGAAAGTTCTGAAGGCAAAAGGGAAGCTAACCCAGGATGTGCAAGGTGTAACTAATGATGTGGCCATTAAGTGATAAGCCAAAAATCCCATTTTTAACCCAGAACACTTTGTTTTTCTCTGAACGAATTTGCATATCAATATCATGGGATATACATCATGGGTTCAGTAGCAAATCTCCACCAACTGAATGCCTTTGATGTAGAGGAACAGAAACAAGCATTGGTAGCCGGAATATTTAATCTGCGACCAAAACTTGAGAAGTGCTTTTGAGGTAAACGTTAAAGGGTCCTATGAAGTTACAGCGTATAAAAACGCTCCTTTTTACCTACATTTTGAAACTGGGCTCATGTTCAAGCCACTATTCCTTCTGTGTTAAACTAATGTTATAATAAAGTCCTTTTTAAACACTCACAAAATGTTAACATTTGATATTCTGTTTATTCCAGTGAAGAAACCCTTGATAAATCTGAGTGAGTGAGCGCTGTAGATTCATACGGCGTGTACAAAGGTGTGGGTAACAATATAGACAGAAAGAATGAAGTGCAGCTGCAGTCAGAATTCCATTTATTGAAGGAAAAATTATTAATTTTTACCAGATTTCTTTAAATTAGAAGAACTTAACTGGGTTTATCTATAGATCTGACATCCACATGGACGTACTGTGAAGTGGATAACTTGGTTGGGAAAAGATTTCTTCAGGAGTATAAATGTACTTGGAGTCTAAAGCTTGTTTGCTTTAACTAAATCGATCAACTGAATTTTGGACTCGAGAGTTCAAAGAGTGGCTGTAGCTAACACCCAGCGCCACCTCAGTCAGTCAGCCGTGTTCAGAGTCATTTCACACACAGCTCTCACAGAAGCTGGTTGTTTCTCAGCGAGACTGTGAGAACACACTGCAAACATCATGCCTAATAAATTTCACTGTCTGTTATGACATGCTGATGACAGGTAGTAACATGAATCCATCACACAACTCAGAGCGACTGTGCGGTGGAACAGGAAACTTTTTTCTAGGCACACAATACATTCTTTAAGTACTTCAACCACTGCTGACCAGGTGCATCTCTGCACCGCTTGTTCGAGAGGTTTGAGGTGCTTTGAGAATACGACAGCGACTGTAGTTCGATGTAGATGTCAACCCCTCGGAGACCTCTGGCTGGGTTGCGCAAGTAGGGCAGCAGCAGCCTGAGGTGAAAGAGGTGGAATCGTACCAGAAAGCCTCTGCTCATCTTTGTCTAGAAGCAAACGCTGAAGGAACGCCAGTTTAAATTTCTAGATCTGTGGAAGATCATTTATTAGAGCAATTAATTATTTAGAGAGATTTGAAACAAATAATCACCGATCGTCCATTTTCTAATTGGTTTTCCAGCTCATTGAAATTCCACATTTAATTCAAAACAGTATAAAACGACATAAATCGTATTGCAACCGATTTGTTTTCCACAACAGACTAATCTGAGAAGAGGCCAGGGAACTACCACACAGCGAAGGCCGCCTCCTGCACGCTCTGCTGAGGTTCCACCCTTCGCTTTCCAGCACTGAGGGCGAGTTAATGCAGAGGCTCTCCTGTTGCACGCTACATGTGGCGAAGGGCAGCGTCAGACAGAGGTCAGGCCGGATTCTGCAAAGAATCGTCCAGCTCACTGTGAAATCACTGCCATTTTACTGCAGGTTTCATATCAAATATTAGAGCTTTCATGGTAAATACTCCAAAACGCACGAGGCGGTGCTTTGTTATTTCATTTTTTTTTGGTTATCCACATCTTGGATGTTAGTTGCTTTCCTACATATCTTCTCTGGTGCCACATATACATCACACAAGCTGCAGAGTGTCAGCTTCTTTCCTTTCCCTCCTGCATTTCTCTTCTTACCTTGGAGAACCGGCCTGAAGTAGACAGCACGATGTCATGCTGAGTTATTTCCAGCACAGCTATAATACAGCCTGACGGTGCAAAAAGCTTTCTAAAAACATCGTCACTGTCAGAAATCCCAGGGTTTATGGTGGATATAAAGGCAGTCATGCCAAACCTCCTTAATCACTGCAACAAGGGTGAGAAACAGAGTGGCTGAGAGTCAGCAGGTACTGACCGGCGCGGCAGGTGCCGGTGGAGGTGGAGTTGGAGCAAGGGCACGGCACACAGGCTTCGGTCAGGGCAGCTTTGGGGCTGCGGTAAAAACCAGGCTTGCAGTCCTCACAGTTGGATCCCTGGGTGTTGCCCTCGCAGTTCACACACACTCCTGGAGGAGAGAACAAAAGACGCGTGATTAGCTGTTATTCTTTCTTTACCTGCTTAAGACAGAAAGTGAGAGCGGCTGGTTATGTAACAGGGTTCCTGCAGCATTTTAAAACTCAAAATCAATGCTTTTAAAGACCTGAAAAAAATAAAAACTGAACATGCAACACTGCAAAAAATTTGGGCTTTTATAAAACGAGCAGTAACTACTAGTCGGGTAAAGAACCACTCAACAGTGCGAGAAGCCCAGCAGACAGCATTCAGTGCTCTTTGGCACGCGTGGAAGATAATTTGAATTTTGGAGTGTTGGTCTGATAAAACAAGGAATCTGAATAAGACACTGTACATGAGTGTTTACTCTCCAGGGTTGGTCATCTGATTTTTGCCACTGCTGCAACAAATTAGTAGCTGGAAGTTCTTCTTTTCTAGGTATTCCACTATCAACTGTATCAGTATTATTGCAAAGTGGAAATGTGTTCTGTGGCGTGATAAATCACACTTCTCTATCTGGCATGTTTGGTGGAACATTTTGGGGAAAACCCTTTTCTGTTCCAGCATGACTGCGCGCCCCAGCACACAAAGCAAGGCTCCATAAAGGCATGGTTGAATGAGTATGGTGCGGAAGAACTTGACTGGCCCACAGAGAGCCCTGACCTCAACCCCATACAACACTTTCGGGGTGAACTAAAACAGAGACTGAGCCGGGCCCTCCCGTCCAACATCAATGTCTGACCTCACAAATGCTCTTGTGGATGAAGGGGCAAAATTTTCCACAGACACACTCCAAAATCCTGCAGCAAGCCTTCCCAAAAGAGCGGAAGCCGTTACAGCTGCAAAGGGGGAACCAACTCCATATTAATGCCTATGGATTTAGAATGGGATGTCACAAAATCTCCTGTAGGTGTAATCTGGGGTTGCCCAATAGTGCAGGTCTGATCTGGCTATTCAAACTCACTGTGTAACCTTACTACAGTTTATGGCAGAGTGTAAAAAATTATAAATAAAAGTTCAAATGATAGGTCTGATTTTAAAAAAGGCTCCAAATACAATAATCTGGTAAACTGCATAGCAGTGGCCTTGCACTATGTGCAGGCAGCCAGACGGGCCTCTTTCTCTGTCAGAACAATGCTCTTTGAAAGCCTTATGACCATATTAATAGGAACGGTTTAGATTGGAACGCGCCTTTAACTTTCATATTGCCATACTTGGTAACCATAAAATGACAGCAATAACTCACTCCAGGCTGAGGTATGTTGTGGTTCGATTACAGTCAAAGGCAACGCCCTGACCTCTTACATAATCACAACATACTGATGCTGGAGGGAGTCACAACTTAAACATAATCAATAGGATCTTCATTAAGGTTTGCAGTTTTTGCAAGTCAGCCCAACGGACGGCAGGAAGGGCAGTTAGAAAGGTTAATTTTTCAAAGTCAAAAAAGGTGCAGAGGAATTTGGAGTATTTGCCCTGCGAATGAGCCTGCAGGTCTCCTCTTAGACAGACATACCACATCTCAAAGTTTTGGCGTTCTTCACCTCAGTCTTGGTGGCTGTGGTTTTATTTTTTTTACATGAACTGAAAAACTCTGTTTCCCAAAAAGGCAGAGTTACAGCAGTAAAAGGAAAATCAACCAAACAAACATCTTTATGCATCATACACAGACTTTTCTTCCACTGTTATTTTCGTTTCTATAAATTTGACTGGTTGTACATTCAGCAGGAATGGTGATATAATACCATTATAGAGGGCTGTTTTTTGATATTATCACATATAGTCTACTTCTTTAAACTCTATGACAGCTCTTAAACTAACCGCCACATCCAAAGATTTGGTTTCTGGGTTAATTTTCTGATTGACCCGTGTGAATGTCAGATATTGTGCTTACAGTGCGCAGAGAGAAGAGGAAGTATATAGCAGTTTGAGAGGTGAGTAAGACAATAAAAACATTACTTAAATACCACTTCCTGCCGTTTTGCCTCCATGAGCTTTGAAAAAGGTGCCACAGATGTGACTCAGCCTGCCCACAGGCTCGTGCTCCACCTTTACATAACAGTAATTTGACAGTAATGGTGAGTGGTGACGTAGCACCCAGCCACAGGGGCTACAGGCAAGGGTACTCCTGGTGCCGGTCCCAAGCCCAGGTAAATGGGGAGGGCTGCGTCAGGAAGGGCACCTGGCGTAAAATCTTTGTCAAATTCAAATGAAGATTCATTATACATGTGGAAAGAAGAAGAAGATAAGAGGTGACGTAGCAGCAATGGTGTCGTTTCACCGTACAGCTTAACCTGCTGGTCAAAGACGGGCCTACAAGGTGTTTTATTACAAAACAGTGATAAGTGAATGTAAGTGACGGCTGTGACACAACCTTTGTTGGCAAATGGTGTTTTTTAAAAATTTTTTTAGTGTCCCTGTAGTGCAGTGGTTCACACATTCGCTGTATAAGCAAAAGGTCCCTGGTTCCATTCCAGGTGGGGACACAGGCTCCTCTCGCCATGGAGGGTTGCGTCAGGAAGGGCATCAGGCATAAAGCCTCCGCCAAATTACCAATCTGCTGTGGCGACCCCTTGGAGCCATGAGGCGCCTCTCCTGACAGCTAAAGACTCCGCCTCCCATTCCACTTTTAAAAACTTTAGGAGCCATGAGCCGCTGGTGCCAACTTGCAAGAGCAGCTAGTATCAGCTGTGGCTCCGGAGGCAGAGCAGGTGGTCTTTTAACAGGAGGGTTGGCGGTTTGATGCCTGGCTTAGCTCAGTCCGTCGGGAGACACAACCAGAAACTGGGTGATCACTGGTTTCCCCCCACGAGTGTGTAACAACGTAAGAGTGTGTAACAACGTAAGAGTGTGGGTATTTTTATCTGTAATTTCCCTATAGGGATAAATAAAAGTAAGTCTATATTTTATACATGAATATTTTAGATTTTCACATTTTTAATTAACATTTGTCCAGAAGGTCCATATAAAAGGGGAAAAATGATCACATATGGATGAGTGCCATTTATTTTGAGTATATGGTTATCGGCCCAGCCCTACCACAGATGCCCATCAACTTTGATGTCCAAACGTCTCCTTTTTTTTTTAACTTGAGCCACAGTGAGTGTCTCTGAGGACATAATATCCAGAACCTTATTTTAGCCCCAGCCTTGTTTTTCTTTCTTTCTGAGCCGTCGTGGCTCCTGTGGAAACGCTTCGGAAAGCTGTGTCTTTTCTCACTTCCCCCCTGGACACCACTGCTTCCAATTCTCCTGCTTTTTTAAACTTCAGCCCTGCAGGCTTCTTGCTTACAAGATCGTCACCACTTTCTCCACTTGACCTCAAGGTGAACGCGTTTGCCTATGTGGAGAAAAAGGGTGTGGTGGTTTGCACACTGCAGACAGTGAAAACAAGGTCCGTGGATTTAGAGTGCTCGGGATTCACTAACACAAGCGAAGAGGCAAGAACAAAACTGGCCGGTGCACACGTCTCACAAATCCCACAGTAAATTTGCACGTGCACTTATTATTTGGGCAGGATGGGGTAGGGTATTAGTGAATAAGGCCCAATAATGTGGCTTCACGGCTGATCCTGTTGTGTTTATCTGAGCTACACAGAGTTTGAGATACTTTATAATTTCCTTTTGGACAATGTGTCCCTGTGTGAGCGGCTCTAGGCAGAGGACAGGCTCAGCCTTTAAAGGAGCTGTCAAACCCGAGCTACGGTAATCCACAGCACTCAACGCTGAGTCCAAGCGAAGGCTGCAGAGCTCCATCTGCCCCCTGCATTATAATGAAAAGACATATGGCTTCTAAAACAGCTAC
>VUQH01029356.1:11664-29523 GCA_015106775.1 Etroplus canarensis | reverse complement strand
CACCCCCCCCCCCCCCCCCCCCCCCCCCCACACACACACACACACGCAGGCCCCCTCTGCAGTTCCTCCCTTTCAGGCTGTCACTAGCCGGTGGTTTTCTAAATCTCAAAGCCTGACCGCTGTGAGGTGAGCAGCGGCCCTCCTTTACATATGATCGAGGACACAGAGGAGCATCGGTCCACCTTAACGAACTCACAGATCAGTCTGGAAACTGCACCTTAATGTTTAAGTTGCTTCTCTGGTTGATGAGGGCGACGGGGAAAGCTGCTTTTCCTTTTTTCTGTTTGTGGTTCCACAGCAAATGTTTACTTTGGCGGCTTTGTGTGCTGCCACAGACTGTGATTAAACTCAGCAGACTGTTCTCAGGGCGCAGGACCGAGGTGTTAACCTGCACTAAGCAACATCGGAATTCATAGAGCTCTTGATGAGCATTTAGTCAGTGTTTCTGTACTTATGCAATGTCCATTTGCAAAGAGAGTGCATGTTAAGACAGAGGCTGATAAAGCTGCGTCTATCATTTCAGGCTCTAACAGATCAGTGTTGTCATTGTCAGGGTTTTAGACAGAAAGCCTCAAGACTTTCTGGGTTTTCATTGGTGCAGATTTAATCCCAGCAAAGAGTTATAAAAATAAAACGCAAAGTCTCTAATGAAAGACATCACATTCACTGACTGAAGGCGAATTTCAGTAGGATTTAGTTGTCCGAGTCTGGCTCAAAGACACTTTGACCCTACGATTAGTAGCTGTTGCTGTCTGCCTGCCTGCTAGACCTCACCTCAGCTAATTGGAGTCACTGAACTGGACCTCTCATTCATGTTTGTGGTGCCTGTTGGAGCATTTTAATGCAATTATTTGATAAATAATATGAGCTGTGACATGTCCAAGATCTCTGTGCTTCAGTTATGGTGTTAGAAATGATTGTAATAGTTTGTTATTTGGCATTAAATAGCAGCCATGTGTGTCTGTGCATTGTATCCATACTGTTCACTGGCTTCAAAAACAATGAGTGACAGCAGCGTCACAACTTCCATCTGTTATTTACAGAAACAGACAAACTGATATGTCCCAATAAAGCTCTTTGCTAGTTGGTTATAGTTACAAATATCCTTGCAAAAGTTTATTTATATAGCTATATGTAAATGAGTTCAGTTGAATACAGGCCGTCTGTCTTCTTGATGACCAACAGTGTTGGTATCATTTGTGACAACCTCTAATTCTTATGCATTTTGAAGCTGTTAAGAATGCATCATGTTAATATTTTAGCTTTGCAAAAAAAGATGCTTTTTTTTTGACTACTTTATATGTACGCTGACAAGCCATTTCATTAGGTACACCTTTGTAAGTACCAGGTTGGACCCCATTTTTCCTGCAGAAGTGCCTTATTTCTTCACAGCAGAGATTCAACAAGGTGCTGGAAACATCCCTCAGAGGTTTTGCTCCATGTTGACATGACAGCATCACACAGTTGCTGCAGATTCGTCGGCTGCACATCCATGATGAGAATCTCTGGTGCCAAAACATCCCAAAGGTGCTCTGTCAGACTGAGATCTGCTGGCTGTGGAGGCCATTTGAGCACAGTCATGTTCAAGAAACCTGCTGAGATGATTTGAGCTTTGCTACATGTTGCACTATCCTGCTGGAAGCAGCCATCAGAAGACGGGTACACTGTGGTCCTAAAGGGATGCACACGGTCAGCAACAATACTCAGGTAGGCTGCAGGGTTTAAGCAACGCTCAGATGGTACTAAAGGTACCAAAAGTGTGCAAAAAAAATATCCCCCCCAAACCATTTACACCACCAGCAGCCTGAACCGCTGATACCAGGCAGGATGGATCCATGTTTTCATGTTGTTTACGCCAAAGTCTGACCCCACCATCTGAATGTCGCAGCAGAAATCAACACACATCAGCCTGAAGCAGACCGTTCTCCTCTGACCTCTGGCATCAACAAAGCATTTCCTTGGAGATGATCGTGTGGGATGATCCCAGCAGAAAAGCACTTTCTGAACTACTCAGACCAGCCCGTCTGGCACCAGCAACCACTTCACATTCAGTGTCCCTTAAATCCCCTTCCTTCCCCATTCTGATGCTCAGTTTGAACTTTAGCAGGTCAACTTGCCCATGTCTACATGCTCAAATGCACTGAGTTGCTGCAATGTGACTGACTGTTTAGATATATAAATTCACAGGCAGCTAAACAGGTGTACCTAATGAAGTGGCAGGTGAGCGTATACCATCTGTTAATAGGCATAACATCCTATACCAGTGCATCCCATTAAAGTGATCACACTTTTAAGAGAAAGTGCCAGTAAATCATACCTCTTTCCTGTCAGTTTTTCTGAATACACTCAGCAACTTTTCATCACTGATTCTAAGATGACACTGTAGCTCTTTTACAACTGACTCAGAGAATCATGAATAATGAAAAGGTACAAAATAAAGGTTTGGTTTGAATGATAATGAAAATGCAATCATCTAGCTGCATCGTTTCATTTGTCCTCAGACGACTCACCGGACTGCGGAAGGCAGTAGTTGGTGTGGTTGTTACACTGGCAGGGCCGACAGCCAGTGCTGCTGAAGTAGAAGAAACCCGGGTGGCACTCGTCGCACTTGGGTCCGTACACTCCCAATTTGCACACGCATATCCCTGAGCTGTGGAGGCAGAACAGAAGACAAAATCAATATCCCAGTGGACAGAGTACAGTCGCAGAAAGCATTTTAATGGAACACAACACCAAGCTGGCAATGCCAGTGAGGCTGTGTGTGTGTGTGTTTGTGCATGTGTATTTTCAACTGCAGTCCTGACAGCTGATGTCCATACTCTGCAGACTCCTGCAGATTCTCCTGTCCATCTGCTTTCTATGGGTATGCTGCAGGTAGTTTTTCACCTGCCACACCGACACATCACAGGTGTTCTCAGAGACTTGGAATCTGATCAGATTTATAATCTATATTTATAATAATGAAGCTCCATCCTCCTAGCCACTGCGGGGCTCCAGCCTGAAGTCTACCCCAGCTGACATTAGAGGCATTCAGGGTGCACCCCGGATGTCACAGGGCTAACACCGAGAAAAGACCACTCATACACCATCCACAGCTTTGACTGATTCAGAATCGCCAGGTAATCTAACATGCACTATGGGAGAAAACACACACAGAAAGGCCCCAGCTAGAGGTCGCCCTCAATGTCCAGGGACCTAAATTTATTTAAAAAGATTTTATTAGCAGTAATACCAGCAAGAAGTTAAGTAGAGTAATGACATACTGAATAGAGCCATCACCATGCTGTTTAAATACAATCCAAAATACAACATGTGATCACGCAGAGTTATGAGAGGGTACTCAGAGCGGCGGACATGGCTGTTCCTACGCCTCTGTCCAGTGTAAAGATGCAGCCCTTTAAATGCATTTACACTTAAGAATCGTAACAGCCAGTATCAGACTTTTATATTATTATCTGCATCAGCCTAATGCATCCTGTGTCTGTGAGGTTATAAAAAGCCACAGCATCGAGCGCAGACTTTTATTGGCTGCATGTGCTTTACATAACTGAGAATGATTGCTGTCAGCTGAGGAGATCTCAGTGGGTAATGCCTCCATGAATGCTCCTGCGAACTTAAACCCAATTACATTTGAGTTCTTCACCAGTAATAAACTCACAAGTGAGTTATTTCATTTGATAATGTGGCTGTCATGGATCGGACCTGCGCTCTCGTTATTCCGTGTGACTGACTGATAAAAATAGTAAATGCTCATTAATACACGAGGGAAGCGTGAGCATCAGGGAGAGATTTTACGTTCCTCTCTGATCCCACTCACACTGAAGGTAATTCCCTTGGAAGACTACAACGCTAAGTCGAGGCTGATCAGCCCTTAAACCCAGACAATGGACTCAAATACGTAATCTGGGGACAATGACTTCAAAACAATTGAAGCAAATGAAGAGTGACTCGGAGCACTTTCCATGAGGGTGTGCGTGGGGCTTCATACAAACGGGGCTTTGTTAAAACAACTGCACTTAATGCAAATGAAGAGGCCCATGGCAATGCTTAGTGAGGCGTGGGCGCTGCTGAAGACGAGGCTGGGAGATCAACAGTCCTCCTTCCTCCAGCGAAAACACACACATCCAGCAACAGCACAAAATATCCGCGTGCCGCATCATGACCCTGATACAAGAAAGTGAAAGAGATAATGTGGCACTGAAAAACATTCAGGCCGCAAAAAGAGATTCATTTTAAATTATCATTGTGCCTTTTTAATAATAAAAATGAGGCATTAAAGATCAGGAACACTCTGTTTATCACAAAATGAGAGGAAATATAAATGGGAAAAAATATTTCTACAACTGCCTAATAAACTGCATGTTGACTTGATCATGTTTTGTTTTCATTTGCTACTTTCTCTTCTTTCTATTTATATAGAAAATGTATAAGCAAAGCTCAGTATATTTAGAGTTTTGATTGTTTCCCAGCTCATTTTTCTTTTATATTTAAGTAACATTAGATTTGTTTAATATGACCATAAAGTTTCAAGTAAAGAGGTCAGTGTATGTACAAGTACAGTTTTTTCCACTCTTGTCTCTGTATGATGTCAGTGAGAGCAAATATTCTCTGGCTGTGAGCACCGTACACATGCTATGTGGACAAAAGTATTGGGCCAGAGCACTTAATCGCTGAATTCAGGTGTTTTATTCAGTCCCATTGCCACAGGTGTGTCAAATCTAGCAGCTAGCCATGCAGTCTGCCTTTACAAACGTCTGTGAAATAATGGGTCGTTCTAAAGAGCTCACTGAATTCCAGCGTGGTACTGTGATAGGATGCCACTGTTGCATTAAGTCAGATGGTGAAATTTCTTTTCTCTTAGTCCAGGGACTACAGATGCCAGCGCTATGCTGGCTCAATAACGGCACAGTTCCAAACCTTCTCTGCCATTAACATCAGCACAAACACTGTGCACTGGGAGCTTTATGGCACAGGTTTCTATAGCTGAAAAGCTGCATGCAAGCCATATATCACCCAACACAATGCCAAGTGTGGGATGGAATGGTGTAAAGCTGGATTCTGGAGCAATGAAGACATTTTCTGCGGAGTGAACAATCACACTTATCTATCTGGCAGTCTGGTGGTAGGGTCTGGGTTTGGTGAATACCAGGAGGATGTATCTGCCTGACTGCATCGTGCCAACTGTAAAGTTTGGTGGAGGATGGATAATGCTGTGGGGTTGTTTTTCTGGCGTTGGCCTGAGCCCCTTAGTTCCAGTAAAGGCAAATCTCAATGCTTCAGATCATTAAGACATTTTGGAAAATTCTATGCTTCCAATATTGTGAGAACAGTTTGGGAAAGGCATTTTTCTGTTCCAGCATGACTGTTCTCTAGTGCACAAAGCAAGGCTCAATAAAGGCATGGTTGGATGAGTTTGGTGTGGAAAAACTTGACTGGCCCACACAGAGCCCTGACCTCAACCCCATACAACCCTTTGGGATGAATAGAATGAACACTGCAAGCCAGGTCCTCTTGTCCTAATCTGACCTCACAAATACTCTTCTGGATGAAGGGGCAAAAATGAGCTCAGACACACTCCGACATCCTGTAGAAAGCCTTCGCAGAAGAACGGCAGCTGTTACAGCTGCAAAGAAGGACCAACGCCATATGGATTTAGAATGGGACGTCACAAAAACTCCTGTAGGTGTGATGTGTAGGTGGCTTGATAATTTTGTTCAAATAGCACACATTTCTTTTTGTGAGGCACAGCCAATCAGAAGAACACGGAAGAGGGGAAACGGTTAAAATTGCTTGTTTTTTAAGTGTTTTTATGAGTATTGATTGGGGTCTAATTTCCATATTTTATTAAGGTCTCATTAAAGAGGGGGCACTGATGTGATAAAAGAGACGACCTCTGGGAGTGGCCCTTGCCCTTTTTGTCCTTGCTCTGTGACTGATGTTAAACTCTTTAGGATTGATGGCTTGCAAATGATTTACTGCACTGAACAACTAAAACTACTCAGCTTTGGAAAGACCTTCATCAGACTGTGGCTCATGACTGGTGAAAGGAAAAAAAAAAAAAAATCTTCGTTTCCTTTGTGCGTGACTGTACACGTCGCCAAGTTGTGCCAAACAGGCGGCGCTTCTCCACCATTTATACTGAAAATACAAGTGACACATGTCACCTGTCCTAACCTGCACGGCAGGCCTGTGTGACAAGAAAACAAGGCAATAGGCTCATTTAAACACATGAACTGGCCTGAACCGAACTCAGTTACCGCTCACACTGCACAGAGCAGGAAGGATGCCTACATGATATTTACGCTGCTGTGCTACTAAAACTCACATTCGGCAAGCAGACAGGGCTACTACCACTAATACTACTAGACAGGAGAGTCTAGTTTAGGATAGTTCATATGTGACAAATTAAAACAGCTTATTATTTTATACTCTCCATATTCTGTGACATACAACTCACAGATCCACAGAGGAAATAATGTGCCATCATCAAACATACAGTCATCAACATCTGATGCAGATTCAGTGTACAGTTCTATACAACATGTAGCCTGCCAGTAAGGCCAGATGGTCCACTGGCATTAAGTCTCATTTTTTTTGTTCAGAATGCAACCTTTAACCTCTGGCTAGTCATTCCTGTTCATTTCTCTAATCAGAGCAACGAATGGGGAGGAAAGAATCAGAGAAAAGTCTTCCGCAACATGACCTGCTGGAATATATATATATATATTTTTTACACACACACACACACACACGCACACACACGCACACACACGCACACACACACACACGTACACACTACGCAGCTGCCTGAGATGAATAAGAAAACATCTGAAGGATTTTTTGACTAGCAAACTGTAATGCAATAAAAACTGCAAAGGACAGAAGCCAGAAAATCCTCCAAACCAACACTGCATTTTCCCTTCAAAGCACCACCATGCTCTCTGCTCCAACTGGCTGGCAGTCAGTCAGTCACACACTGACCTGTGGCGATGCAGCACAATCTGTCATCAGTTTCTAAAGAGCCTTCATCTGCGAGCAGCTCAAAATTAAGGCCCATTTATTAGGAGCTGTGCCATCTAACGTGCAGCCTGTAAGCCCACCAGGCCCATGGCTGGAAAACTAGAGGCTCAATCAGAGTGCTCTCAGTCTGTCGGCCAACATAAAGCCTGATACTAATGCTGGATTCAGCGTACAAAAGATCACTGCGTTACGGCATCATTTTATTACAAAACTGAGGTTGCATCTGTGATGTCTTTACCGCTCAGAAACATTCTCAAGCCAGCCAAGAGATGTAATCTCTTCAGCATTTCCAGTGTATACCCTTGGGCCTCCTCCTGCTTAGACATGCCTGAACCACCTGCGCCATGTCCTCATATGGAGGAGTAACGGCTCTATTCTGAGCCCCTCCTGAATGAGCAAGCTCCTCACCCCATCTCTAAGGGAGAGCCTGGACACTCTTTGGAGAAAGCTCATTTCTTATACCTGTGATCTCATTCTTTCAGTCACAGCCCAGAGCTTGTGACGGTTGGTGAGGGTAGGAACATAGATTGGCAGCTTCACTTTAACACTCAGTGAATGCAGACCCTGCACCGATCCATCTGTCAATGTCTCACTCTGTCCTTCCCTAACTCATGAACAAGACCCCAAGATATATAGACTCCTCCACTAGGGGCAGCGACTCATTCCCAACCCAGAGTGGGCACGCCACCCTTTTCTGGCTAAGACCCATGGCCTCAGACTCTCAGCAGCTTTATACTCGGCTGCTACCTTCTCCAGCGCAAGTAGGTGGTCATCGTTCGGTGAAGCCAACAGAACCTCATCACCTGTGAACAGCAGAGACGAGATCCTGAGACTCAAGCATAGACTTCATTAAAAAAGATGCATACAGTAACCATGACATCCAGCATTTAGTAAATTAAGTTTCTGAAGCTTTAAGCTGAATATTTAACTGACAGTGTCTTGGTGTTTTGAAACTGGACATGATAAGCGAGGGACAGATCTGACTGAAACTGCATCATGTGGTAGCAACTTGTCAATCACACAGTAAAGCACAACCTGCTTTAACCTCCTTTCTGACTCTGATGGGACTGTAATTTGCTAAATTAACTTCATACTGTATGGAACAGACCATAAACCTATCAGCAAAGTATTTAAAGAAGATCAGAGAAAAGGAAGTCAGGGGACTGTTTTCCCATAGACTTCTACACAACTGTAAGTCCTTTTGCCATTAGATTTGCCCCCTTCTGGCCATTAGACATGGTGTGTGTGTGTGTGTGTGTGTGGGATTTCTTAGGTCCCTATGAGATTCAGCAGTACTGGGGGACAGCAGATGTGTTACTGGGAGGTGCTTAAGTAACAAAAGGTCATAGGTCTTTGTCTTGCTCAAGCAAGAAGGCTGATTTTAGTCTTCTAAGATAAACACGTGCAGTAAACCTACCATTGCTAGGCTATACTTTGAGGTCCAGTCATTCCTGAATGCTCTGATCCGTGCTGGTGTATTATAGGAAAGATAAAACTGAAAAAAATATTCCTTCCAGCCCAGACATGTGGCTATAGGTGATTAGATGATAACTTGAGACTGGATGTTTTCCTTCAAGGAAGGTCAAAAGACTTAGTACAAAAGGACACTAGTGTTACTGAAGTACTGGTGGCGGTTGGCAAACAGTGCATTACCACCACCAACTAGTATCCCGTCCACCCGTATCATCCCTGCGCAGGGCCCGCGACCCACCGTCTCGCTTTTCTTATATCGAGACTAACATCAAAGCATTTTATCAAAGTCACAGACCCAGCGCTGCCTGAGTTCTGTGGACTTGAATTTCTGCCATTTATTGAGAACATGTGAGACAAAGCATACAGTACCTTTGTTATATTCATGCCATGTCTGAATCTAATTTCTTCTTGCAAAGTGCCAGTTATTATTCATTGGTGGGGTTTTTTTTGCAGTATTTTTAAGAAAATGTGCTTGTGATTTCAACACTGATCCTTGTGATTTCTTGTGTATTTCTTCAGAATTTTTAGTGGCAGCCAGTGTGTACACTTGAGACAGCGGGTTTTGAATCTTTTTTTTTTTTTTAAATGTATCTCTGCTTGAGTAAATGAGACCCCCCCCCATAAGAAGGAAGTTACAAATATTTTTTATTACAGTTCTGCTGCCAACATTTTAAGTTTGCAGGAAATAACCCAGCCCAAAAGTCTTCTGTTAGATTCAAATCAATGTGTTCAGATCGTTATCCTGCTGGAATGTTGCTTTTCTACAATCTGGAAGTCATACGATCAGCCAATGTTTTGAAATGTCCACTCCTGCTAACCGTGGACATCGTCTTTCTTGTGTTCCCATTCAGCCTGTTATCACTGCGCTCCCTCCGCCATGCTTCAGTACTAAGACAATACACTTACCACTCTAAACACACTGGATCCTATCAGACGCAAACAAATGTATGTCAACAAAGAAACTGCCAACTTATATTCCTTAAGTTTTTTCTCATGATCTTTCCAAACTTTAATCTTGTGGTTCCTTTCTTGGACTCTGTTCATAGAGGCTGGTATTATGCGATGTCCCTTACACTGTCTGGGCTGTCGCAGAAACTCAGACTGATAACCTCAAACGCCCTGCATGGCGTTGTGTTAAGATGCACTGCAGATCTCATTAGTGGTACTGTGGCTTGTTCCATATCTCCTCATTACTGCTGTAACTGAGTTTTAACGGATTCTGAGCCAGTTTTTAAAAATTCCTCTGCCTGTTGTCCTGCATGTGGACTCATGATGCAGACAGAAGGGACCAAAAAGAAAATGCTCATCATTTTATGACTGTGCTCATGCAGGTAGGCTCACTGGAAAGCACAGGTGTACTCATTTGTTTTAATGATGGTGAGTTTTCTAAGGATGGCAGAAACTGCACATACAGATCAGTTCAGAATTCAGCAAACTATGACTGTTTCCATTGTGGACTGAGTTACCGTACACATACTTGCAGTCCTGATCGCCCCTCGCCAATAAATGACCTACAGGACCCCACAGGTTTGGACTGAGCCTTAAATGTTTACGTCGTCTGCTTGTGAGATCACCAAGACCCTCTCTTCCTCTCCTGTGGCCTCTAGGCCAGGAGGAGGGGTTTATTATTGTTTTGATGTGATTTCACGGCCCCATGCTGGCCCAGCCGCTCTGCGTCAGATTTGCATGTTAAGTAGGTCAGTATAACATGGGCGACAAAGCTTAACCCCATTCTGCTGCCGCATGTGTTGGATCAGGGCTGACAGGGGCTAACATCCTCTCTGCAGCAGGGAAGGTGATTGCCAGTTTAATCACCCACAGGGTTTGGTAAAAATAAACAAGGAAGTACACCAAGCAGGTTTAGCTGCATTGCTGGTTGAGCAGCCGAATCCTATAAAGGGTGAATTAAGCAACAGAGGAGCTGGATCTCCGCTCCGTTGTTTTAGCTCACGCCTGCGTCTGGATGGACACATCCAAATATTTATGAGCAAAAACAAAGAAACATTCAAATCATTCCTGTGGAGTGCCACAATGAATTGCTGATGTTTTAACTTTTTATACAGTGGATATGCAGAATGAAGTGTTTTACAAAATAAACACAGTACATGTAATACAGTACTGTCCCCGTAGTATAGTGGTTTACACATCTGCATTTTAAGTGAAAGTTCCCCGATTTGAATCCAGGTGGGTGGGCGAGCCCTTCGCACCATGGAGGGTCGCGTCAGGAAGGGCGTCCAGCGTAAAATTCTATACTAAATTACCAATGTGGCATGATCTGCTGTGGTGACCGAGGGTACATTCAGTTAAAGGATAGAGGTGATGCTATGTGTACCTGGAATGCTGGTTAGTTGAAAAGTAGGCTTGAACAGGAAGGAGAGCAGCAGCTGAGTTTAGTATGAAGAGGAAAATCCTCAAAAATCATTCTCCCTATGGACTACAAACACATTCAACAAGGCCCATGTTGGCCAATGCTGACATTCAGGTGATGTGTGGGTTCATCTCAGGCATCAGATGCAGGGGAAAACATTCAAAACAGGCTTCCAATGAATTCAAACTGGTTCTCATTAATATGTTGTAGCAGGCTGGGTGCTGAAGCTCGTTTTAACTTTAGTTACAGTTGTGACTTCTAATGACTATGAAAACAAAAGAATCCTTTACAGGAGTGCCTAAAAGCCTAGACTCACTCTGTGTTATGACAGGCAGAGAGTCTGACATCAACAGCATCATCTTCTTCTTTTGGCTGCTCATATTAGGGGGTCACCACATCAGATCATCTGCCTCCATCTCACCCTATCCCTTGCATCCTCTTCTGTCATAGCAATTCTCCGCATGTCCTCCTTCACTACATCCATGAACGTTCTCTGTCGTCTTCCTTTTTCCTCCCGCCTGGCAGCTCCATATTCGACATCCGTTGTCTAAGATATCCACCATCTCTCCTCTGAACGTGTCCAAACTTCTCAACCTCAGCTGTCCTCTTATCTCCTCATTTCTATTCCTGTCCATCCTGGTCACTCCCAGTAAAAATCTCAGCATCTTCAACTCTGCCACCTCCAGCTCCACCTCCTGTCTTTCTGTCAGTGCCACCGTCTCCATACCATACATCATGTAGGTCTCACTACCATCTTGTAAACCTCCCCTTTCACTCTTGCTGCTAGCCTTCTGTCACAAAGCACCCCTGACACTCATCTCCACAAACTCCACCCTGTCTGCAATCACTTCTTCACGTCTCTTGTCCACGGTCCATTGCTTTGGAGGGTTGACCCCAGGTAACCATCACCTCCCATCAAGTAACCATCAGCAGGCAACTCCTCCACCTTCTGCCTCTTCTTCTACGCCTTGCATCTTCACTATTCCACCTCCCTTATACAATCCCACCCCAACCTTGAACCCATCTGTCGCTCCTAATGCACACATCATCACTGTCTCACTGTCCTCATACATGTCCTGGACCACCCTCGCATACTCCTCTGCCACCACTGACTTCCTCATACAACACAAGTCTCTTGGCACCCTATCATATGCTTTCTCAAGATCCACAAAGACACAGTGCAACTCCTTCTGACCTTCTCTATACTTCTTCAACAGAACATCGCATCTGCACTTCTCTCTCACCAGGAAGCCATATTGCTGCTCTCTGTCACCTCAATTCTTAGCCTGCAGCTTCAAAAACTCTTTCCCATATTTTCATGATTTGGCTGATCAACAAGATAAAAGGTTTCAAAGGGGGAACCAATGAAGGGGGTTGAGGCTGCCTTTGTCCCCGAGGGTCTCTCACTCTGGGCAATTTCAGTGGTGCCCTGAGATACTGGCTGAGTGTCGGCACTCTAAGGGTCTCTGTGTAGATACCAAGCAGGTTACCAACATGCAGAGGTCCCCTGCTCCCCGATCATTGCGTTGCTACACAGCAGAGTTGTGAGCCAGCAGGGACCAACAGTGGGCCTTACAAGATGGGTTTTATAGCCAATAAACACTCCCTACTCTGAGCCTGAATACCCACCACACGACCGTGTGTTCTGTCTCACGTCCACCTCTTTTCTCCCTTTATTTGTCTTTTCATTTGAATTACGCAATATTCAAAGTTTAAGGAAATACCATATAAAAATTCAATAAATGGATACTGGAAACACAGATTACAGTCACTGCACACAAACTTAAGGGTTGTGTTTTTTGTGAGGTTTGCTGCATTGTAGTTTGTTAGCTAATTGTGACAAATTCATGGTAGAGTGCGAGTTGGGTTTTGTTGACAGTCACTGACGGCTCAAACATGACAACCCTCCTGAAAGAAGAAGAACTTAAGAGATGCTACATAATGTCTGGACCAGTGTCTACAAAAGAAAGGTTCAGAGTTAACAGCAACTTCAAACACAACGTCTCACTTTTAAATTTTCTACTTAAAAAAAAAAGTGAGATTCACTGAAAAGCATTAGAGACAAATGTTCAGCTTGATTTAATTAGATTGGATTTTTCTGTCATTTCCTGCTGTGTATGCTGCATTTACATGTACACATGGTAAAGATAACCAGCTGAGTATTTCACAAACTGCTTATCTACTCGGATTTTCCTGCACAACCATCAGTAGGTTTTACAGAGAATGGCCTGAAAAAGAGAAAACATCCAGTGAGCAGCAGTTCCCTGGGAGAAAATGCCTTGTTGATGCCAGAGGTCAGAGGAGAATGGACAGACTGCTTCCAGCTGATAGGAAGACAACAGTAAGTCAAACAGCCCCTCATTACCACCAAGGTGTGCAGAAGAGCATCTCTGAGCACACAAAACATCCAGCTTTGAAGCCAATGGGCTTTAGCAAGAAGAAAGCCAGAACTGGTGCCACTCCAGTTCAGAACAGGAAACTGAGGCTGCGAGTCACACGGGCTCACCAAAATTAAACAACAGGAGACTGGAGAAACGTTGCCTGGTCTGATGAGTATTCATTTCTGCTGCAACATTCAGCCTACCTGAGTATTGTTGTAGACCATGTCCATCCCTTTATGACCACAGTATACCCATCTTCTGATGACGGTTTCGAGCAGGATAACGTGACATGTCGCAAAGCTCAAATCATATTGAACATGACAGTGGGTTCACTGTACTCAAACGGCCTCTGCAGTCACCAGATCTCAATCCAACATAGCATCTTTGGGATGTGGTGGAACAGGAGATTCTCATCACGAATGTGCAGCCAACAAATCTGCAGCAACTGTGTGATGCCGTCACGTCAACATGGGGCAAAGCCTATGAGGAATGCTTCCAGTACCATGTAGATTTAAGGCAGTTCTGGAGGCAAAAGGGGTTCCAAACTGGTATTAGCAAGTTGTTCCTAATGAAGTGGCCAGTGAGAATGAATATATATTTTGCAGTGACATCTAACATTTTTACTGTATAAAAATAGCACTGCCCCATCTGCAGCCATGGACGGGGGAATGCAGTGAAGCCTGGACAGTGTGAGGCTCAAACCCTGCAGTCCTGCAGTCCACTGCTGCTGTCTAAGCACAGCAGGACACTAAGAATCAGCTCGTTGATTCCACTTGACCAGACAGTGACACACACTCCGTCGGATGCTGGAGTGAAAATGGAAGCAGTTGCTTTCAAACTGTATAAGTGCACCTGCAACCTGCTTAGCAGGCCTTATGTTCTGCTTTTTAAGTTTGTCCTTAAAACTTTGATAAGCCTGTTTGCGCATGTAAAAGGTCAGCACAGTTAGAAGGTGCAAAGAAAGTTCTTTCTTAGAGAAAACCCTGCTGACAAACTGTCTGGAACTTCCTGTAGACACTCTAGGGTTTTCCCAACTTACTCATCTATGTCATCATGTAACAAACACATCTGCATAACAGTTTCCTTTGCAGCCATTTTGACATGTCCTCAAACATGTCCTCTGCCTCACAGTTCACCATTTTTATTACTTGCAAGAATCACTTCTGCTAACTTTAACTCTAAAAATAAGTCAGCCATGAGCAAAGTACACCAAGTGTTCTGCTGTTGGCTGCAAGAGAGGAAAAACAAGGGTTTCTTGGCATCTGAAGAACTGGACATGGAAAGGGAGGCTTTTATTTTGATGGGAATATCCTCATGACAATAGAAAAATTCTTAGCTTTGGTCATATGGTCCAAGCTGAGAGTGATGTTGAAACTGTAAATCAGAAGCTGTGAAAATTTAAGGGATATTTCAAACCAATAATCAAGAACTGGCTGCGGGTTAGGGTTGCTTTTACTGTTACACTGCAATCTAAAATCAGTCAGCTTTTTTTGCTACCAGTTCTGTTTGTAAATATTGTAAAATAAGTGGTTAAATTACAAGTAATTGTATGAAAACACTTTACATTGTGTACATCAATAAATGAGCATAACATGGGCTCTAAAGACATTTTAGTTAATGTTTTAAATGTACATTTTCACCAAGTAAGCTACCTGATAGATATAAATTTCTATAAATTTTGGGACATATATAATTTTGCCTCTGTACAACAAAACAGTGGAATTTAAATAAATCAGAAAATGTGATCAGTGCAGACTTTCAGCTTTAATTCAAAGGGTTTGACAAAAGACTCAGACATTTTTATACACAGTTCCCAATTTTCATAGGCTCAAAAGTAATGGGACAATTGACTGACAAGCAGTTTCATGGCCAGGTGAGGCCTGTTTGATTGTTATTCCATGTCAAAGTAAGCAGACAGAGTTGAGCTGATCCCAAGTATTGAACTTGGATTTGGTAGCTGTTCGCTGAACTCTCAATAGGAGGTCCAAAGATATGGAAGCGAAGGAGGTCATTTTTAGGCTAAAAAAAGGAGGACTGTACTGGTCAGCTCAGCAACACCAGGAAACCTGGAAGATCATGCTGAACAACTAAAGTGGATGATCACAGAATTCTTTCCATGGTTAAGAAAACCTCTTCACAACATCTAGCCATGCCAAGAACACTCAATGAGCTGGGTATATCATTGTCAAAGTCTACAATCAAGAGACACCTTCATTAGTGTAATGAATAATGTACAGAGGGTTTACAACAAGCTGCAAACCACTGATTCCACTCAAGAACAGGAAGGTCAGATTAGATTCTTTGGACACATGAAACCAAGATGAACTTGAAGGAAAGGAACAGCTTATGACCTGAAGCATATCACATCATCCGTCAAACACGGTGGAGGAAATGTTATGGCAGGGAAAGCATGGCAACCGGTGAAACTAGGTAACAAGCGCTTACCGTTCATGTGACTGCTGACAGAACTCTGATTCAGCCAGATACTGCAAAGCTGATTGGACGATGCTACAGAGCGCAAATGGATATTGAGCCAAAGCAAGCTTACAGTTTCTCATGGCAAAGAAATGTGATATCTTTTCAATGACTAAGTCAGTCACCTGATCTCAAGGAAATGGAGCAGCTTTTCAGTTACTGAAGACAAAACTGAAGGCAGAGATCCACAAACACGCGACAGCTGAAGGTGGCTGAAATAAAGGCCTGGAAGAGCATATCAAGCAGCATTTGGTGATGTCTGTGGGTTCTAAACTCCAGGCAGTCACTGACTGAAAATTTTCATCCAAGTATTAAAAATAATCCTTATATTTAATATGATTTTAGTTTGTCTCATTAGCCTCTGAAAATGAGGTACTATGTATAATAATGGGCAATTTTTAAACAGTTTTGGCTGTTTGATTTTAAAATTCACTGTAGTGATATGCAGAGGAAAGATTACAAAAGAATGTGTCATCGTCCCAAAGCTTACAGACCTAACATTACATACCCGAAGCACTGATTCCTAATAGAAATATATGAATAAATGTACTCAGAAAATATAACACTTTGGCATGCTCGGCCATTTCTCATAAACTGTTCAGCAAATGAAATAAAATAATATCACCGCCACAATCAATGCGGGCGACAGATGAACAGCAAAGATGCCTCCAGTGACATGACGCAGAGACAGAAACATCTGCAGCCAAGATCAATATTTCATTACAGTCTGTGGTGCTTTTCCACGCAGTAATGTAAAAAAGAAATGCCTTACAGACATTGCTCACAGGAGCTGACCCACATACACTACTGACACTGCTGTTCTGACAGATACTAGTGGTTATTACAGCTCTTTTGTCAAAGACTGGCCTGACCTAACCCAACAAATTGGGTAACAGTGTGTCCATTTTACATCACATGACTCGCAGACCCGTAGCAAACAGAATGCAACATAACGAATGAGCAAAAGTGGGGAAATTTCATTAGGGCTGTTGAGAACATTCAGTAAGGGCGCAGTTACTAATATTACCCGGCTTTAAACAGCCGCTAACCCTGAAGAAATTCCATTAGGATGGGTAACAGAGAAGCTCAGGGTCCCAAGATTGGGCCGGTAACAAACAGATATTTATATTCCCACATGCAACTGCTGCGAGTGACTGATTTAGCTAATATGAGCATAAACAGGTTCGGCCAGTCCCTCACTCTGATACAGATTTTAAGGGCAAATGAACTGCCATCCACTGCTGTACAAATGTTAGAGGGAACTGACAGATGACGGCTTGGTTATTTTTTTTAATAATGAATGCCCAGCACAAAACGGGATATATATGGATACTGGTTTCAACACAGAATTACCAATACTATGAGTGAAGACCATCGGCCGATATCATCCAACTGAACTGACTGGTTTCACATTGAAACGAACATTGAAGTGGACCTATCCTGGTCATTTCCAGCTCCATATTTTTATTCTTGGACTATATTTGAGAGGTTTGCATGATTCACAGGAAAATTACCTCCTGCTGCCATAAGAGAGGGGTGGGCTGCTTCCTCTGCAACCATGTTTAGGTGGGTGATAAAGTAATCCACGTGAATGACGTTAATAAGAAAGGCAGCTAGGTGTCAGAGTACTTTGCCTTTGATTCAGAATAGGTTATATGCAAACAATGCTATCATACTTTTCAGACGAGGGGAGGAAATACTTCCACTTTAGTGAAGCACCTAAGAAAGACCAGCATCCAGTTCTGTTCCAAAGAATTCAATGTTTCACTTCATATTAAAGTCATCCAAAGCGTCATCCCCATGTTATCTTGAAATACATGCTACTATTTAGTTTGGGACAGCTAGCATTGTCATTGTGAAATTAGCTATGTTCTACAGGCTACAACGCTTGCAGTAACTAACGTTGTATAAATGCTTATGCTAATACGATGTAACAAATGTTATACCTCATAGTAAAAATGTTGATATATTGGTGTCTTTTTTAAACTTTGAACTGGTGAAGAAAAAAGTTGAAAAGCCAGGAAAACAATGATGCCGTTCACAAGAATCAGTGGCAATCTGTTGCACCACTAGCACACAAATCAGAATCAGAACACTTTATTAATGCCCGGGGGGGGGGGGGGGGGGGGGGTTTTTTTGAGA
>VUQH01029343.1:63933-79328 GCA_015106775.1 Etroplus canarensis | reverse complement strand
CAAACCATACATCATAGCAGGTCTCACTACCGTCTTGTAAACCTTCCCTTTCACTCTTGCTGCTATCCTTCTGTCACAAAGCACCCCTGACACTGGTCTCCACCCACTCCACCCTGCCTGAACATACAGTTCACATAAAAACCTGTCTACAAAAAAAGTGTTATTCTATTAGGCTATTGTAGGGTCGACTCACAACCACTTTTATCCAAAGCTTGAATTTGAAAATTGAGTTTTAAGAAAACCAAATACATTCTGATAACAAAACAAAGCAGTGAAGTCTTACCACGCTTATTTCACAGGCCTAAACATGAATATTTAATAGCTGTGTAAGAAGTTGAATCATACAGCCTAAAAAAATGACTGTGCAGTAATCTTGCCTTTGGTTTCATCGCTTTGGGATTGAACTATAGCCTATATTTAATATTGAAACATAGCATATTGTGCTGTAACAGCAGCACGCTTTCCAGTTCAGTGACTTTCTGACACCTCTGTTCCGTGTCCATGGCTCCAAGTCTCTTCTGGTGTGTGGATTCAAACATAAATATGATGCCACAAATTATGTTCTTGGAAAACAGAAATGGTCCCATGGCAAGTGAATGCACTGGCCTCTCTGTACACTTGGGTAAGGTGTAGGTTATTCATTTTCCCACCTCAGTTGAAATTATCTGCCCTCAGTATCAACTTTTTGTTGCATTCTGTGTTAATAAATTTTGGCCCACCAGGTTGTGGCTGTGGTTTCCGTAACACCTGCAGCCTAAAAGCTAGCAAGTGATTTCCAAGCCAGATTGAAATTTCCAAATTGGCAGGTTTGGCCTTTTGGGTCTGTGTACCTTAAGTGATCTTCAGTCTGTCATTCCTGCAGAGACTGATTTAATTGTACATTAATCTTATTTATTGGAAGAAAGTATTGTTATTTTATGCATACTGTGTGTAAAGTTTAAGTTAGACTACTGAAGGCTATTAGGTTAGGAAGAACAGGAAGACTCAAACATTGCAGTTAGAAGTTTTTGTAAAAAAAAAAAAATCCTAAATGGATAAATATATATTCACTCATTATATCTTTATTTGAACTGGTCATTTACTCTAATGAAATATTAAAATTTTTGGGGACCATGAAGTCAGACAGTGGAGTTTTCACTTGCGTACCGAAGCCATCTGGTTGTGAATGTAATCTCTTAAATGCAGTGGTAGGTATATTTGCATATTGGGGATAGAATTTGCATTCATAGAGAATATCCTGCCTGAAGTAACATAGAAAGACATTAAAACGTCTTCTGGTTCTGCTTCTAATCTTATTTCAGGTTGAGTTTGAATCAATAAAGCTGGAGCTGACCCAGAAGAATGAAGAGCAAGAAGAACTACGAGCACAGCTGGAGGAAGCTGCGAGGCTGAGGGAGATCGCAGAGAGGCAGCTGGATGAGGCCCTTGAAGCCCTGAAGGAGGAAAGGGAGCAGAAAAATAGTCTAAGGCGGGAGCTCTCTGCCTTGACCCTTAACCCCTTTGATTCTGTGGGGAACCTGGAGCTCCATTTAGAACAGTTGGATGACAGCCAGGATGAGGGCCAGGGTGGAGAGGGTGAAGGTGAGGGTGGGGAAGAAAACCAGGACAGCAGTTTTAATAACGGTTCTGGATCTTCTTCCAGTTCTGCTAACCCTCCTCATTTGGGTGGCTCAAAAAGTAATGGCCTCATCCATCGCTACCCCACTCCACGCCACAGTGATGTACTGCGTGCTCCTGCCTCTGGACTGGTGGCGGACCTGCTGAGTGAGCTACACTTTTCAGACAGCCAGAAACTAAAACAACAGCTCCTGCAGGTAGGTAACAGGAAGACACCTACCTCTCTGTCAAACAGTGCTTCATGCTAGTGCACTAAGGAAAAATGGTAAAAAAAAAAAATTACTAACATGCTATTTAGAGAATGAAGTCAACTTCTATGGGATTGTGTACAGAGGTAACAATTAAGGATTTCATAGCATATCTTTTATTTTCCAGGTAGTATGACAGGTCACTAAATGCAATATTACTGCAACCATCAGGTGCAGAGCAGTTGATTTCAAACATCACTAGAAGTAGATTTTTAAGTTTTAGGATATGATTGTTTTTCAGATTTATTGATTAAAATATAAGCTGCTCTCTAGCATTTTAACACTATTAAGAAAAATTCTGTCGTCACCATAGCATTTAACTTATGATGCTGACTTTTCAAAAGCACAGGAAGGCTTAGGCTCAGGTTACCTTTAAATACAGCCACCTTCTGTTGTGCTAAGTAAGGAGGTTGTTACACAATTTAGTTTGTGTGCTAAGCTGTTAACGGGGATGTCTGCCACTTCCTGCTCTAGACCACATCCTTTTTGTGTTAGTGAAGGTGGAGGTGGAGGAGGAGGAGCATTAATATATAATGACTACTTCACCAGGCAGTTTATTCAGCTCCCACCTGATACAGTTTCATAAAGAAGAGAGTGCTTCTGAAAATTAAGAATGTCTTGAGCTGTCCTTCCTCTCTGTCTAGTGTAAATGTATTATTCATGATGTACTTAAATCAAGAGGTTGGGTTTGAAAGCTCCTACTCAACAGATGCCACTTCTGGAAATAAAAAATTAATTCAGTGTAAAGGTGGTAGGGGAGAAATGTGTGCTACAGGCTGTTACAAACTGCCCTTTTATGTTATGGAACTGGATTAACATTGAGTAGTATTCTTATAGATATGGATAATTATAAACTTCTCATGATATTTGTGAATGTGCACCCAGGCAGAACGAGAGAAGTCCAGCCTGGCCAGCAAGGTGGAGGAACTGCAGATGCAGCTGGTAATGTCCAAACAGGCACTCAGTCAGCAAGAAGACAAGGTTGGTTCTCTCACCCAACAGCTGGAAGCTGTGCAGAGCAGTCAGCATAACAACCAAGAGGCAGATGACAGGGGAGATAATGAGACAGAAAATGGAGATGGTGGCAATGCTGCCTTTGACTATGAGGTAGATACCAAAAGCAAAGAGGTGCTGGAGGCACGCATGCGTTCAGCTAGCGAAGAGCTCCTGAAGCTGCGAGATGAATTGTCTCAGGCAGGAACTCGTTACAACACCCTGGAGCAGAGATACAAGCAAGAGAAGGATCGATGGAGGGCAGAGGCCCAGGAGCTGGCTGACAAAATCCGTCAGTGCATCAAGTCCAGCAAGCAAGATCAAGAGCGCATCAGTGAGCTGGAGAAGGAAATTGGAGCTACACGGAAAGTGGCTATTGATTCTGAAGGGCACTTAAGCGTTGCCCAGGAAGAGCTGCTGGCCTTCTCTGAGGAGCTGTCCAACCTCTACCACCACATCTGTGTATGCAACAACCTAACACCCAAACGGGTCACCCTGGACTATTATCGCGATGGCGCCAGGTCAAGTGGTGGACGAAGATCACACGTCTATTCCCAGCAAAGTGCCCAAAAGAAGACTCGAGCCAATGACATGTTCATTTCCAAAGCTGCAGCGTTGCAGTTTATGGGAGAAGTGGACAGTGCTGGAACCAGTGGAGACTCACCTAATTGCCCTGGATCCCCCACCCTGGATTTTAGGGACCCTTCCAATGTTCGCAACCTAGTAGCTGTCATCCGTTGCCA
Organism: Etroplus canarensis; assembly: GCA_015106775.1. Classification (NCBI taxonomy): domain Eukaryota; kingdom Metazoa; phylum Chordata; class Actinopteri; order Cichliformes; family Cichlidae; genus Etroplus; species Etroplus canarensis. The sequence continues at coordinate 75,727 of VUQH01029343.1, read as the reverse complement.
GATAAAACACCTTCGGGTAAGAAAGCACTGTTTTTCACATCAGTATAACATTTATTAGAGTGGCACACCAATACGACATGATTCTTTGTAATCTAAAAGTTGTAACTGGTGCAAATTCTCTCAACTTTTTTGTTGTGACTCTAATGCAGAAACTAGACTTGAGCTGTGGGTAAAAGCCTTAACTGCTTCACAAATGTTTCGCTGAACCTAATAATCTGCTCAGCCTGTTAACGTAGTTGACTTGCTCGCTTGTCTGCACAAATCCATCGCCTGGTGTGGGCTGTATTGACACGTGTGTGTGGGTTTGAATGGATCAGATTATCAGGGGTCAAAGTGGAACTGTGGCCTCCACTACACCGAATCCTTTGAGAAAACAGAGGGAGGCATGTTTTTAAGGAGAGAGCTGCATATTCTCAAACAGCATTTTAAAATATTTCATTTTGCCCTCTTTAATAAACAGTATCTTTCTGTAATAAAAATTACTCCCATACTGCAACAAACTTTATTTGCTAGGCAAAGTGAGCTAACCTTTTTGAACGTGTCTTTCTGTTCTCTCAGGTGGCAGTGGACCTTTGTCGTCAGAGGGGTGCAGTGCCTTACTCAGGCTTGAGCAGCAGTGGGGAGTCCGAGCGTGACGCTGAAAGCCTCTTGGAGGAAGTTCTAAAACTTAAGTCTCTTCTCAGTACCAAGAGAGAACAGATTGCTACCCTCAGGACTGTCCTCAAGGCTAACAAGCAGGTAGGCCACAGCAAGCAGTGTCTACATTGGAATGTTCCTTTTGATCCTCTTGTGTTTCTAGAAGTGAAGCACATTCCTTTGTTTTTATTCTTTACAATTACTGTCTTGTTCACAGCTGTTTAGCTGGTGATATTCAGTTATGTTCATCCTGGAGTACAGCAGTAATATTACAACCTCCGACTTACCACTGTTACTGTGACAAAGAACTCATACAAGCACCATGTACTGCCTCAGTTCCCTTCACCACCCTGTATGATTTAAAAAAAAAAATAAAAATTTGTTCAGTAGGGAGAAGCTCTCTCACTAACATGCTGACTTATTGTGCTAACCTTATCTAGACGGGCCTTGATGCACCCTCCCAGCTCACTAACTGAAATAAGCCATATTAACTGACTTTATTATTTGAGAGTTTGACCTTTTTATAATATGAGCACACAAAATTGTTTTTGTGTGTGTGTGTGCGTGTGTGCGTGTGTGTGTGTGTGTGTGTGACAGAGAAGGAAAATCATAATATAGAATAGATAAACTTAATTATCTGTTCCAAATGGTTACAGAAACTCTTCTTTTGACACAACTCGAAATATACTTCACATCTAAAATGCATTTAAAAACACATACATTTAGAAAAGAACACCCAGATGAACAGTTAAGAACAGCAGCACATTGTATGGTGATTACTTTGTGCCGTTCAGGATACGCTTCTGAACAAATGACTGTATAAGTGTCCCTCACTGAAGTGGCCTTGTTTGGTATTGAGCCCCATTAATGTCATATGGACTTTGTAAGTCTAAGGTCAGTGTTTGTATATTTTTGTTGCTTGGCAATAAAACAAGCTCTCTCACTTTGGCACTCAGTGAAGCAAGCTTTGTTGTTTTTCTTAGAAACATTTTGAAAATGGTCACCTTGGTCTACACAGATTGTAAATTAACCATGCTTTTGTTACTTTTTACCCACCCACTCGGTGACTCTATTACTTTCTGGACACCATCTTGTGAATCTGATCTGTCAAGAATGTAAATAGTGGGGAAAATCATATTGACCTCACAGGTACCCCGTATGGAGTAATGATAATCATAATTTGGAACACTTTTCTGATCGTTTGCATAATATTTTTATGTATTTTCATATCTGTTAGATTAAAAACATCTTTTAATTTGCATTCTTGACAGCAAACTACCAATAATATAAGCATGCATGTTTCTTTCATAGACATCGTAGTAAATAAAGCAATCAAAGTCTCTTGTTAGTAGGCATGTACTCAAAGAAAATCTGGAGTGGCTGAAGTTGTACCTGCTTTTCAAAAAATATCCAGATTAACTAAAACTGGCCACAGTTCACTGAGTGCTTTCTACTTAGCCTTGTTATTGTGGAAATGGTGCAGAAGACCAGTTCTAAATCCCAGCACCAGTACCAGACACATCATTACCTAAGTATCGATAAGCGCTGGGACAAACGGTACTGCTGTCATTGATTGTGCAAAATTAATTCTAACAAAGCTGTTAGACTCATTCTCTTATAACAAAGCTGTGAGTGTTGCGTCACCATGCTTAAAGTTTACTGTGTTTACATTCTGTGCTCTCTGGTCAAAACTAACCAGGCAGACTGTTAAATTACTGGCCAGCATTACTGCATTTAATGAAAATGCAGCTATGTGCAACACACTGATTGTGAAGAAGTAAGCACTGTAACACAAGCAGCCCTTGGAAAGACTTGCAAATACAACATTCTTTATTTAAGCAGATCAGTTGAGTTTGACAGCTTTGCCACAGCATATTCAGTGTGGTCCTACCACCGTGATGCTTATGGAATTCTGTTTCCACCTCAAATTGCAGTAACACTAGCAGTTAACTGAGAACACCTTTTTTAAGCATTCCTAATAAGTGGCGAGCGGCGGCCACAGCTTTATCAGAGATTGTGGATGCTAAAATAAAAATAATTTTCACTAGATAAGGGAAATGGGACAGTGAAAGCAACATCACAGTGCTGTTGTTAAGATTTCAGTTGGTTCGTTTGAACTTGGTTAGCCTGCTTTGAAGTTAGTGTGAGCTGTGCTGACAACCAGAGTTAATTTTAGTGATAATTAATTGCTCATATTTCCTAATCTTTTCAGCTATAGAGATTACCATACGTGTTACCAGAGACACATTACCAAACACCCTCCCACCTGCTTAATATGAAGCTGAGATTTGCCAATTGGTCTAAAGCAGCCATGACCACTGTTATGTCTTTATTTCACACCAGGATAAAGACGTTACCATCTGTAAATGTAAATATAAAAAGTTAATATCTGCAACATATTACATTATTTAAACCATATTTCATACTGTACCTGCCTATATACATAGGATTTCCAAAACCTTAACTTTAGGAACTGATGTGAACATGTCTATTACTGAGGAATAACATTAAGGGATGCTGTGTATTGAACAATAAATTCCACAGTTCTCAGTTTTATATAGTTCATATTATTTATGCATCCATGATATACGACATGAACAAAAATATTGGGTCATACCTCTTAATCTTCAAATCCAGGCATTTGGTTTCTCTAACATTTCCACAGGTGTATAAAATCAAGCACCTAGCCATGCAGTCTGCCTTAACAAATTCACAAATGTTTAAGGCAGACTGCATGGAACAAAAGCCCAGCAAACAAAATGGCAATTTATAGATGCTGGAAATTGGTGAGCTAAAGAGCTCACTGAATTCCAGCGTAGTACTGTAATATGATGCCACTGTCCCAAGTCAGCTGGTGAAATTTCTTCCCTCCAAGTTATTCCATGATCACTTGTAAGTGGTAATATTGCAATGCGGATTAATCACTGTCGTGACCCTTTGGGGAAAATACAAGGGAGCATCCAAAGGAATCATTTAGGAACCACAGCAACTTGGCCATTAAATAGCAGACTACATAAGGTCACAGAGCATGGTTGCAGAATGCTGAGGCACATGGTGTGTCGAAGTCGCCAATGCTATATTGACTCAATAAATGCAGATTTCCAGACCACCTCTGGTATTAACATCAGCACAGAAACCGTATGCCAGGAGCCTCGTGGCATCGGTTTCTATAGCCGAGCAGCTGCATGAAAGGCTTACATCACCAAGCACATTGTCAAGCATCAGATGGAGTGGTGTAAAGCGCGCCATTACCAGACTCTGCTCTGCACAGAGCTCTGACTTAAACCCTATTGAACACCTTTGGAATGAACTTGAACAGAGGTTGTAAGCCAGGCCCTCTTCTCCAACATCATTGTCTGCTCTTTGCACAGGTCAGTGTTTTGATCATCTGTTTTAATAACAGGCACTTAGCTCATTCTATTAGGCTGAGTGAATCGTGAAAACACCTGTTATTTTCAGTTGCCCATTCCTCTTGCTGCCAAAAATGACAAAATAATCCTGGAGTGCTACTCATGTGCTTTTCCCCTTATAAAAATAGGTCAGACAATTGTCTGATCACCCAGAATTGGTTTAGGTGAAAACATATTGAACAAACAATTGACCAGTCAATCTGGAGACAACAGCTGTATTTGTTAAATAATTCACTGTGTAGGAGAGCACCTCTTCAGTATTATCCATGCTTAATCTTTACATAAGCAATATGGGTGACCTGTCTCATCAATGTCTTGTCTAGACAGTCCCTTGGACCCACATGATCATGGACCTTGAATACTGTCATGTAGCACATCAGAGGTTGTGCTCTCCTTCCCTCTTGTCCCATTGCTGTACCTTCAGCACTGCATGACCTGTTTCTATCATTCCCTGACCCGTCAGTCCAGTATACACACAGACACGCACACTCAGGGTAATCTGTTTGACAGCCCAGTACTCACTGACCGTAGTTTTCCTTCTCAAGTCTGATTCCAGTAGCTGCTCACTGGTGCCTTTGTTGTAGTCATCCCATTTACACATGAGATTGTTTGACTGTTAGTTGTATTTGAATAACAGATAAGTTAAGATAATCACATTTAGAGGGCAAATGTGACATAGGACATCTGCTGTTTGTCTAAGATACAGCATGTTTAAGGAAGGGACTCACATTATGGATTTTGTGATGTTTTCAATATTAGAGCATTGATTTTCATTGATATCTAAAGCTCTGATACAAACTGTTGTTTAACAGCATGTGTTGTAGTCACATAGAACACGAACAGTTGGACAGTCATTAAAATGGGTGTTTGAATCTAAGCCGAAAAGAACCGTTATCATTTACAGCACTTTGGCAGGTGTTCATTATCCTGTGGCAATTTCTCCAGAGATTTTTCACTCGTGACAGTCTTAGCAGTTTTGAAATCAGTGCCTTTATCTTTTTATTTTCTGTCTTTCATTATATTTAATCTAGTGTCCCTAATATAAGCAATTTCCCCCCTGGGATTAATAAAGTATTCTGATTATTAACATTTTTTTCCTATACAAATAATAGATGGTAGCTTGCTTTAAAACCCAGTTTTAACAGTGAATTATATTTTCATCATTGCAGACTGCAGAGTTGGCCTTGTCCAATTTGAAAACCAAGTATGAGACAGAGAAGAGTATGGTGTCAGAGACCATGATGAAGCTGCGAAATGAGCTCAAGGCTCTGAAGGAAGACGCTGCCACCTTCTCTTCCCTTCGAGTCATGTTTGCCAGTCGGTAAGATTTTGTTTCATATGATTTGGAGCCAAATATAGTACTAAACTGTAGCTTTAGTAGTGTTAGAAAAAGAAACTGCAGAAAAACTGCTTTTAAATGTCTTTGAACAGAAACATGTTGTTATAGTTCTCATTGTCTTTGCCTTTCTGTTAGTGCTTTTAATGCTTAGTAATACTGCAGCTTTTACTTTTACTCATGTAATGAGCTTACCATGCTTATTATGCCTGTGGACAATCCTCTGGTTCACGTGAAGATTACACACCACATGCTTTGCCCTGTGCCTGTTCAGGGAGGAAGCAAGGACAGATTTGTCCCATCAGGCCAGGTCACCTTTAGGAAGCAGACATTTAATGTTTGTGGGAGATGGGTTGCACATTAGACAGAAATTCAATCAAGGGAAGAATGTTAGGAGTTAAACTTACAGACATCACTTGACTCACTAATCTCTTCTGATCAACCAATTGTTTGCAGTGCTTTTATTTTAGGTTGAGTGATTGCACTAATTATTTTTTCTGCTTTTGATGCTTGTGTTATGTGCCGTTTAAGTCCCAGAGAAGGTTCTTGACCATGCATTAGACTGTCTAGGCCCTTTCCAGACAGTTATTATCCCTAAGACGGATTGGAGAACAGACAGTAATGAAGGACTACTACTGTCAGTTCCAATAGGCTAAAGATTACTGCTTTATAAAAAGGTCTCTGCTTAGAATCAAGTTCAGTGGAGCCATCATGTGGATAACTAGTATGACTGCATTTATACAGTAAATGATAAGGAGGGTGTAATGCTAATTTTAATCTTCTCATCATGCGTCTTCACATGCACCCAGCTTTTTTGCAGTCAAATTTACTATTGGTTGTTACAACATAAAATGAGAAGTTGAGACTTTGCTGACTTTATTTATTTCAGTTTCATATCAACTTCAAGTCTTTAATTTTAGCTACAAAACCTAATCCATGTAAACACTTTGTGCTTTGGCAACTTTTGATGGTGTGTTTAATGATTTGGTAGTTCTTGCTTTAGTCATCTAAAAACCTACAAAATTAACCAACAATGAAATAATGTTCAGTGCCAATCCTGCTGGTGTTTGAAGTTGTGTCTAACTTACTATAAGTCATTTTAAGCATGTATTTTCTGTAACTCTGGCATCTTTTTCTTTAATTTGTTCTTGCCTGCTTGTGCATGTTGCATCTCTTTGTTCTCTGCGTCTCTCAGGTGTGACCAATATGTCACCCAGCTGGATGAGATGCAGAGGCAGCTGGCAGCTGCTGAAGATGAGAAGAAGACACTGAATTCTCTCCTGCGTATGGCCATCCAGCAGAAGCTGGCTCTTACTCAACGTTTGGAGGACCTGGAAGCGCCTCTGTCTCCCCACAGCTTAAACAGCAGCCCCCGCCGCTCCCGGGCCAAAGAGCTCGCCACCAAGTCAGGTCGTGCCCCTCGGAGTCCCCGAAGCAGTCCTGCCCGCCCACCAATGAGGAGCAGTCCACGTGCTAGCCCTGTTCTCGGCAGCAGCGTTCCTGCTATGGCCACTCACCACCTGCGAGCTCTGACCCGAAGCCTCCACACAAGCCCTGTAAGAACCCCACTTTCTCTTTGTCCTGACAACTCCAGCCAGACCAGCAGCTGGTCTCGCAGAGGCAAAGGTCTCCCAAGAGATGCCACCTTCATTAGAAGTCGTAGCGTTAGTGATGTTTGTAACACAGAGCTGAATCACGGTTACTCCCTGACCCATAAAGGCTCCACCAGTTCTGTGAACAGTGAGTCAAGCACCCAAATGCATGTCAGTAAACCAAAAAAGGGAGCCTCAGGCCGGAGAGCTTCAGTCCCTGCACGTCAGGACACTTTCATCACAACTCGTGTTGTACCTGCCTCCTCCACCAAACTGAAGTCGTCTTTGTTTTCTTCCTCTTCAGATAATCTAACATCTTCTAAAACTTTGCGCGTGTATGCTAACACATCTGAAGCATGGGGTGAAAGTCAAGAAAAGCTTGATCCAAAACCAAACTTAGATGTTTCTGTGAGGAGAAAACAGTTAAGTCGCAGGTCTAATTCTGTACAAGCAGCAGCTGCATGCCGTAACACATATCAGTCAGACTCAGTCTCTTCGCAGTTCAGTTCAAATTTTTCGAGGGCCCAGACAACCACATCCCACTCTGTTAACAATTCATCAGGCAGGACCAGGATGACTGGGGTCTGTAGAGAGTCTAGGCAAAGATTATTTACCTCCACAAGTAGAAACACGGAGGAGTCGCACACTAATGTCAGTAGAAGCTCTAGTAATAAAGCCACATCATCCAGGACCCGGAGCTCACATTCTAAATCATCAAGGAAACGATAAGAATTTAACCTAAACTAGCCAACAGATATATTCTCAATTCTGACTACTTTATATATCTATAAAAAGCACCTTCAGGCTGCTCTCTTGTATTTCCCAAGGGGGCGCCACAGTGGATGAATCCACAGTGGTAATTTGGCACAGTTTTTACACCTGATGCCCTCCCTGACACAATCTCTATAATATAAGCTACAACTAATGCTAATAAGCTATCATCCATATTTGGAGCTACAAGGGCACTCAAAGAGCACATCCTTCAGCACAGCCAGATTTCACAGTTTCAAAGGAAGCAACATTTTCTGAAATTGAACAGGTGCCTCCTGTGCTCCATGCTCCACCTTCATGACATTTCGTTAAATTTGGATTGGTACTTTTTTGGCTCTTGCCTGGGTGGAGGAACAGTCTTGTTTTTGCACAGATTTTAAATTTCTTTATTATTATGAGAATTTTATTATTTAAGCGCATCACCCCTAAATTGCTAATCTTTTATACTATATGTTGTGTTGATCTGTTTATCCTTATAATTTAAGCATATCATTTTCCATTCAACTTTTTAAAGTTCTTAAGTCAAACTAAATTTTTTTTTCTTTTGTCTCTGTCTCACCCTGTCTCCGTAGCGCTGAAACACTCCTTCCATTACTCCAAAACCCCTCTTCTCCATAAGGACCTGGTTTCATGTTGACTCCCTGGCTCCCTCCTCCTTTCCTGACCTGAGACATCCTGTCCATCCCAGATATGATGCTACATTCCTCACTCTCCCCACCAGAACCATGGATTGAAAAAAGTATTTAAAAAAAAAAAAACTCTCATCCCACCCTCTTGGTCTTCTCTGCTTGGAGTGGAGAAAGCCTGCATGCAGCCCAGAGAAGGATGAAGAGACAAATGTGCTGCTCATTTCTCTGTGAAGTCATTAACCTTGTCTTGTCCAAAGTGGTTCCAACTTCCATCTGGTCTTGTTCGAGGCTACGTGTTGTGCTGAACCGTTGGCAGTATTTATTTCAAAATGAGAGCCTCTTCATGTACAATATTTACTGTCCTCAGACTTTGATTCAAGGCTATGATCTGTCCTCTGAAGGCTGTCTGTCTTACATTCTTGCCTTTAGTCTGGCTTCCTGGTCAGGCCTGGCTGGCATCTTTTAGTGTTGGTAAGCCATTAGATGATCTGTGATAGCTCTCCCAGGTAGTTTTTATAGAACACTGCAGCCTTACCAATAGTGTTATCTTAAAAGTAGAGCTTGTTACTGTCTTGAGATTCTTCCATTTACTGGTGGTGCAATTACATGCCCTTTCTACTCTGACATTTCTAGTTCTTAGACTTCAGCCACGCCCTTTAAAGAGAGGTCAGTAAACATGCCATTTCATATGGAAAAAGATTAGCCATACATTCACCACCTCAGTTCAGCTACTGAGTGGTGAGATACATGATTTGGGAAATCTGTAATGTGCATCTTACTTTGCAAACTATGCAGAACAAGTCAGGACAGTGCCTGTATACATCCTACTGTTCTTTGGGCTTTAGGTTTTGAAACCTAGCCTAATTTTCTGTTACTGGTTACTGGCTGCAGCTATTTTACAACAGTTATTTGACATCTCTTATAATAAGAAGCTTTTGGAAGTCACTGTCTTACATCATTAACAAAAATCAAACGGCTTGGTTTCCCTAAACCTTTCAGTAACATGTTCCATCGTCATGCTCATTTTTCTTGATTACTGTGTTAACAGTTCCCATTAAACTTCAGCTTTCTCTGTGCTCGTTTAAACAGCTAAGCAGCAATATTCATGTTTTGTATTTCATAACTTAAAGTTGACATACTTATTGTGCTACCAAAATAAATAAATATTAATGAGCTAGTATCACCCACAGCATACTTTTTGCTTCTCCTGGGCTACAGCATACATTGCTACTGGGGTTTCTGCTTGAAGAAAGTTAAAGTAATTCTGATACCCCATCATTTAAAAACATTGAACTTTTTCATATAGTTGCACATTATGGCTTCTATTCAAGAAAAAATGCATTTAATTTAAAGTGCAGCTAAACTCAAACATGACATTGCTTTGCTAATCAGGGAGCCCGGACTATATGACAGTCCATGAGGACAGCAATGCATATGTTAACTGTAACCTCAGCTATCACACTGAAAGGCACTCAAATAAGAATTAAACTGACCAAATGGGACTGCTCGTGCTCCTTTTGATCACATTTGGAAAAGCTCTAATAAAAAGGAGGAATGAATACTAGAAATCTTCTAAAATTCAAATGTTCTGTTACTAACTGACCTACTAGAGGCGACCACATCCTGCTGATGTTTCTGTTTTTGTTGATTTTTTTCTGTGCCTTGATTTTGGTCTTGTCTGCTGTTTTTTAGAGTACATCACATTTTCTAAATAGAGGTGAAAGTTAAACACTGTAGTAGTGATTTTCTTTTTTTTTAAACTTGTATTTTAAAGAATTTTGAGGAAGGTCACTGAACACTGTTGGCACTGCATAAGATGATATCACATTTTGGTAAAATATTTTCACTTTTTAGCCAACATGCCTTGTATGTATAATTCATATTAGCTCATTAATAATTGAGTAATCTTTAATTATTTGTAATAATTAAATGAAGTTTGTTTTCTCTAACATTGCTATTTACTATTTATATTCAAGAGATCTGTTGCAGTAACAAAAGTTTCTAAATATCATGAATAAAACTGAACATATCAGAGATTATATGTTAGGATATGACAAGGTTTTATAGGTGATACTACTTTTTAGACAGCCAGGGCAGCTCAACAATTTAAAGTTAACACACTCCTGCTAAAAAGTGGAAATAATTTAACATAATGTTATATTTCGCTGAAGGTTGTAAATTGATTTCCTGATCTATTTAATTCACTGTGCAGATGTGTGTGTGTGTATAATTTAATTGCCACTCTTGTATAATATTTTAACTATTTATGTGGTCTGCATTCTGTGTAAATTGTGCTAGGAGACGACAAGCACACACTCCGCATAACACCTTTGAGGTCCTCAACTTTTTATGTGTATGCAAGTTGACCTTTCATTGACCTGTGATCCACTTTTTTGTCATGAAGAATAAAAACAAGCCAACACTGTATACTGATCCTGGTCTTGAGTGAGTGACTTTGGTATTTGTTGTATATGCTATATGGACAAAAGTATTGGTCCACACTTCTTCACTATTGAATTCAGGGGCTTCATTCAGTCCCATTGCCACAGGTGTATATAAAATCAAGCACCTAGCCATGCAGTCTTGTGAAAGAATGGGTCATTCTAAAGAGCTCACTGAATTCCAGTGTGGTACTGTAATGGGATGCTACAGTTGCGACAAGTCAGTTTGTTAAATTTATTTCCTCCTAGAAATTTCATGATTAATTATGGAATCAGATATATGTTTATACAGTTTCATTTCCTATCTGTCTCATCCATATATATTTGTACCGAATGGAGCATCTGGAACTCATGGATTTTCCCCCTGGGATTAATAAATAATTCTGATTCTGAATTTTAAGTGGTATTACTGCTAAGTGGAAGCATTTAGGAGCCAGAGAAACTCAGCTATGAAGTGGCAGACTACATAAAGTTACAGTGCTGAGGCACACAGCATGTAAAAGTTGCCAAATGTTCTGGTGACTCAATAAATCCAGAGTTCCAAACCTCTAACAAAAGCACAAATACTGCAACAGGAACTTCATGGCATGGGTTTCCATGGTAGAGCAGCTGCATGTAAGCCTTACATCATCAACCACAACACCAAGTTTCGGATGGAGTGCTGTAAAGCGCCACAGGACTCTAAGCAGTGGAAACATGTTCTGTGGCATTATGAGTCACATTTCTCTTTCCGGCAGTCTGAAGCAGTCTGGGTTACACAAATACCAGGAAAACATTACCTGCCTGACTGCATTGTGCCAACTGTAAAGTTTGGTGGTGGGGGGTTAAATGCAGTGAGGTGGTTTTTTTGGGGTTGGCCTGGGCCCCTTAGTTCAAGTGAAGAGAAATCTTAATGCTTCAGCTTATTAAGACATTTTGGAAATTCTACGCTTCCAACTTTGTGGGAACAGTTTGGGGAAGGTCCTTTTCTGTTCCAGCA
>VUQH01029343.1:44598-61989 GCA_015106775.1 Etroplus canarensis | reverse complement strand
ACACACACACACACACACACACTGTTGTTTGGGTTGATTTCTGGTTCTGTGGTGTCTGAAATTAGTTCTGTTGCCATTATATATTAAAATATTAAGTAACAATAAAAATAACTTGTATCAACAATTTGGTGTTTTGGTGTTGATGAACTGCAGAGGGTTCCAGAAAGTGTACATTTGTGGTGGGAGTGGAAAACCACAGTCCTTCCTGTTGCCTCAGGGTTCTGGGGGTTCACAGGTCAAGAAGTGACGGCAGACTGCAGCCAATCACCTTCGCAGCTGAGCAAATGATACGCAACACTCCAGTTACACCCTGATCCAGATGTCAGGGTGTAGTCTTGTGATCTTTGGTTTTTTGGGGATGGGGCGATAGCAGGGGCTTTGCAGCTTTGAATCATGCTGACAGGTATTGCTTCTGCTTCTCCATACCAGAATCTACAAATCGACATAGGCTAGAGGCAACGACAGCTTGCCTGGTCCTGCGACTTTACAGGGGTTCTAACCTTTTGAACAAGAATGGAGAAAGTCATATTGTGGTAGGGGATGAAGGGGCCTCCGAGCTGGGCTGATTAAAGGCAGAAGAAAAGAAGAGTGGTGTGTGTCACAGGGGGTGGTGTTAAGACTGTTTTTTTTTTGTCTTTCAAACCAATGACAGAACTCATTAAGGTCATTTGGCAAGTTTTCAATTGACTTGAGCACTTTTTGTTTGAAGTTGGTGACAGGAGCTGTCATTTGCATTCATTCAGTCTCTCTTATTGCCTTGTTAAACCTGTAATTTTCCTTGTGGCTCTGCCCCAGCCCTGAACACCTCTTTCCTTTTTGTCAAACTGAGCTCAGCTGTGAACCAGAGTCACTTGGTCTACAGCAGTCTGTACAGCAGCTAATGTAGGCCTCTGTGTACTGTCCTGAGTGACTCATCACAATCCAAGCACATGAGCAGCCTCCCCTTCTTTGGTGAGCTCCACTGAGACAAGCATTTCACATAACAATTTGCTACAAACAGTTCAGGAGCAAATCTATTTGACTCTGCCAATTTTTTCTTACTGATTCAGTTTCAAGTTATTTTACAGTTTAACACTTTACATACAAAACTTTAAACTCATGTGAAAAAGAAGGTTTTACAGAATTTCCTGTGGACAACTAGGTACACTCTTGCTGCTGCCATAGGAATAAATAGGCTGGTAATCAAAAGTGCTTGATTAACTGATCATCAGCCAGTGTGAACACCTCTATTAAAGCGGACGTCTTGGCTGTTTGTTGGTCTGCAGCATTCAGCTGTGTGTTAATACAATGCCACAATCTTCCCAGGAGTTGCCTTCCCAGAAAATTCACCCCAAGGTCATACCATGCAACGCTCAAAGACATTGTAAAAAGCCGAGAGCTACATCTTAAACTCTACAGGCCTCAGCTGACATGTTAAATGTTAAAGTTCATGACAGCACAAGCAGAAAAAGACTGAAGAAGTATGGCTTGTTTGTAAGGGTTACCAGCAAAAAGCCTCTTCTCTCTAAAAAGAACATGGCAGCAAGGACTAGATCTGCAAAGTTGCATCTGAACAAATCACAAGACTTTAGGAACAATGTCCTTTGGACAGATAAGACCAAAGTTGAGATGGTTGGCCATAATTCAAAAAACACATTATACCAACTGTCAAGCATGGCAGAAGAAGGGCTGAGCTTGTTTTGCAGCAACAAGACCTGGACAGCTTGCAATCACTAAGTTGGCCAAGAACTCCTCTGTATACCGAAGCATTCTAGAGTCAAATTTGGCCAGATGAGGCCACCAGCTAAAACTTGGCTGAAACTGGGTCATGCAACAGGACAATGATCTGATCCCAAGCACAGCAGCAAATCCACAACAGACTAGCTAAAAAAGAAAAGAATCAATGTGTTGTAATGGCCCAGTAAAAGTCCAGACCTCAACCTTGCTAAAATGCCTTCAGAGAGAACTTCAGAGAGCTCAGTGAACTGAATCAACACTGTAAAGAAGAGAGTGCCAAATTTTCTTCACAATAATCTGATGAGGTCTGCAAAGTTGCATCTGAACAACTCACAAGACTTTAGGAACAATGTCCTTTGGACAGATGAGGCCAAAGTTGAGATGTTTGGCCATAATGCACAGCGCTACGTTTGGTGAAAACCAAACACAGCAGATCAGCACAGACACTTCATAACAACTGTCAAGCCATGGTGGTGAAGGGGTGGCAATTTGGGCTTGTTTTATAGCTACACGACCTGGGCAAATGTGAGGCATTGTCCTGCAGCTAAAGCTGAGTAACGCAACAGGAAAATGATCAGAGCACAGCAGCAAATCTACACCAGAAAGGCAGATAAAGAAGGGAATCCAGGTTTTGCAATGGCCCAGCCAAAGCCCAGAGCTCAACCTGATTGAAACGCCACAGTAGGACCTTAAGAAAGCTGTGCATAAACAAGTGCCTGCAAACCTCAATGAATACAAGCAACATGGTGAGGAACAGTGGACCAAGATTCCTCCACAGTGACGTGAGAGATTAATAAAGTCACACAGAAAACAGTTACTGCAAATTAGTGCCGCAAAACGTGGCTTTACAAGCTACTGAATCATACTTATTTTGTCACGGCTGCAGAGTCCTGTGAAAACTTTCTTTTGTATCATCACTTTGTAAAAACATGATGCTTCTGGTGCTGAACAATCTATCCCACTGGAAATAAAGTAGATTTACTGCAAGAAGTAAATGCAAAAATAAAAGTAAAAGCCCTGCAAGAGAGCATATATATATACTTTTTTGTTGCACCAGTGCAGCATATATGCACGTATAGTGTAGGCTCGCCCTGCTGCACCACTTTTAACTAAAACAGACTAAATCCTCATACTGTACAGGCTGGTGCGGAAAATTTGCCTGCAGGGTTTTCTGCCAGAAAGAATTTCCGCCAGGAAAACTAAATATCCTGGCTTTGGGTTGAAATGCACCCGTTCAAGAACAACAATCACGTCTCACAGAGGATGTTGGACGGCATGCATTGAAGGGTAACTTCTACCATATGCGGAGTACAAAGGAAGGTACTCGATGTAACTGGGAACTTAAACAAAACACACTCAAGTCACGGTGAAAACATGTTGTTCTCATGTGAATTCGATCATAGAGACACGGAGTTCTTCGGTTATGATTGGCTGCGGGGAATTCGCGCACCTCCCCTTTAAATCGGAGGACCGCTGGCCCGGGGCGGGACTACAGTGAAAATATATGTTTATGTGTCTGATAGCTTCAACCTGCAGTGGCACACTGGCAGCGGCTTTCAGACGTGTTTACGGCGCGTTGTAAAAAAAAAAATAATGCCTCTTAAAACAGTGGGCGCATTTGCGCGCACATTATTGGCGAACAAGAGCCCTCCTCTGGCCAGAACCCCGAGAGCGAGCAGGCTTTGCACCACATGCCAGTTCTCTGGAGGGAAGAAGCAGGGCCGCGGCAGGACAAAAGAAGAAAGTTGCAGCTCGGATTCGGACAGGCCGACTGGCGACGCGCCGTCATCCGGCGACGCGCCGCACAGATGCGCGGCTGCGGACAAGAAGCGAGCCTTGGAGCCCGTGGGTGCTCCCGGCATTCCTGGTGTGAGGAGACGCTGTTTCACCTCCACCGCAGCGCCCATGGATCAGAGATCGTACCTGTGGACTCGTTACAACGACATGAAGCGGCTGGTTCACGGTAAGCAGAGGGGTACCCCCTTTTTTTTGTTTTGTCCTGACGCCTCCCATATTGTGTGCACGTCTGGTACCCTCCACGTCATCGGGGCAGCTGCGCGATGTTTATCTGTTGTCACTGAAGACATTTTGTACTTTTGGGGATTGCGCTCGTCCTTTTTGGAAATAGCCAAATCTCACAGATGGCACATTAATGCCCGTGGTCCTTCTGTGATATGTAGGGCAAAGGTCACATAACTGCAACACGCTTAAGGAGTTAGAAGAAGAAGAAGAAGAAGAAGTAGCCAGGGTTTGTTGGTCCCCATGCGTCAGTTCCTCTGTTTGGCAAGATTTGCGCTTGAAAACAACCCAAGCGTTTGCTCCTGAACGCCGCAGCCTCACTGTACATTTCTGGGAGGTGCACAAACGTGTGTGTTGCACGTAGCAGTCCACAATCCAGCCAAATATGATGCTGCCATTGTTTATGTGAAGGCTGGTTAACCACAGTTTGTACAGTGATTGCGCGTCATCGGATGCATTTAAAATGATCTGTGGTTTATTTTTGTAAGCGGTTTGGCACGCAGCTGGCTCAAGTGGGTGTTTAAAGAGTTTCCCGCAAACCAAGCATGGAAAGATACTGTTCAAGAAAATTTAAAAAGAAAAAAACACAAACTTTGGGAATCACACAACGTGTCTGATTTGTAATTATCTGCGCTGACATGCGTGCTTTTCATAGATGTGCGATTAGTTGACAGGTTCCAGCCCTGCTTCGTGTGTGCAGAAAAACACGGGTGGATAACAGTCAGCCAGCAGCAAAGCTTGGCTTTGTGTATTTAAAATCACATTTAAGTGAAGGTGCATGAGCAAAAACACGCTCACACAGCTCTCATGAAGCGCTGTTATGACTGTGCAAACAATTTCATGCTGCATCAGGTCCCAGTGGAGTTACTTTTGGCTACTTGGGTTGGGTTGTTTATGCTTTAAAAATGCACCAGGATCCATAAGCCAGTGTTATCGTAATCTATGATGCAGTTAAAACTCATATAACTGTGTTGTAACAAAACACAGTATGTCCCTCTGAAGTGACTGTGGTGTGGAAACATAAAAAAGCTTAAAAGAGTGCTTCAGCCCATGTGACTTTTTTTTGTTTAGTATTCTTAACATTATCATCCTCTCTAACACACTCTAAACCCACAGATTCTGAACATAATAGGTTTTAATTAAAGCTGGTCACGCACTCTCAGTTGGAAGTGCAATTTCTCAGATCTAATCTTTTGAAATGTGACATTGAGAGAAAGGCACTTTGTCTGCTCCAGAACTGCAGCCCCCATTGAAGCCTGCCACTAAAGCCGGGCCATGGCCCACTTTTCCTGTATAGGTCAAGTGTGACTCAGTCCTGTGTTCTGGGTATTGGAGAGAGTCTCTGCAGCAAAATGTAAACAGTGTGTTTAATCTGCGTGCATGTGCTGGCTGTGTGACTCCACTCAAGATAGAGGTCAGATAAAAATTAAGGGGTAAACTTAATTTTCAAAGGAGGTAATGGATGCTGCGCTCCTGTTCATCTATAAGTTAAGTCAGTACAAAATGTTCTTTGACTTAGTTCAGTCGAGCGCCAGTTGACATCTTAGAAAAGCAGTTGCACAACCTCATGCGAGCTTGCCAGCTCAGTTGGATTGAAAACGGGAGTTGTTTTTGTCCTCTGTGCAGAAATGTGCACTCAGAAGTTTTTATTTAAAAAAAGTGTGTATTATTGATTTGTTTTACATTAAAACAAGACTCAGGCATTTTGAGTGAGCTCATCCTCCTCTCTGACCCCTGCACTACATTTTTTACTTTTTTA
The DNA here is from genome assembly GCA_015106775.1 of Etroplus canarensis. Taxonomy (NCBI): domain Eukaryota; kingdom Metazoa; phylum Chordata; class Actinopteri; order Cichliformes; family Cichlidae; genus Etroplus; species Etroplus canarensis. The sequence continues at coordinate 56,495 of VUQH01029343.1, read as the reverse complement.
AAAAGCTTGCTTTAATCATTGTTCATCTGTAGTTCTCAAAATTAAACTAGGGTTTCCCATCTGTCTTTCCTGGTTCAGACCTGATCCCACCAGGTGCGTGTAACCTTCTCAACTCCTCCACCATCTACGCGAACAACGAGGTCAACTTGTCTGAAGTGGACATCTACGGCTTTGACTACGACTACACACTGGCTCAGTACTCAAATGCGCTCAACACAATGATCTACAACAAAGCGAGGGAATTCCTAATCGAACACTTCAAGGTGTGTTTTGCGTTGGTTGTGTTAAGTATATTGCTTTTAAGTTCTGGCTTATTTATCCTCTTTGTTGTCCTGTTTGACAGTACCCCAAGGAAATCCACAAATATGATTACCTGTCTAACTTTGCCGTTCGGGGTCTTCACTATGACATCCAGAAGGTAGATTCTTTTAATCTGCACTTACCCTGTTGCAGGAACATGATAGTTTGTTTTCCCTGTACAGCTGATTAAAAGTGAAACTTATTTTTTCTTCTCTTCTGCTGTAGGGTCTTCTCATGAAGATAGATGCCTTCCATTACATTGAGCCAGGAACAGTGTATCGGTAAGAAGTTAATGATGGTTAAAGAAAACAAGTTTGACTGTCAGGAAATACTAGTATGCAGGGTGGTGAACATTTATGACAGCTGCTGTCTTTGATCAATGCATGCTATACTTATCTAATACCGTTTCTTTACAAACGTCACTGATGATCATATGCATGTTTTTAAACTCTGGTGAATTTATCCATGTGTGATGTTCCCAGGGGTCTGAGCCCACTATCAGATGAGGAAGTCCTTAAGCTCTTTGGGGGGACCTACCATGTCCCCCTGCAGCAGGACAGTGGCTTCTATGGAAAGGTGAGGATGATTATCGTTGCAACAAAAGCACAACATAATAAAAACAAATCAAGATTATATTGATTTATACTTTTCAGAATGCTATTGCAGAATATTTCTGAGTCACATTTGTTCAGTAGTGTAATGATTTTAAATTAGCGTTCGTAGTGGAGAGCTGTTTACATTTATCACAGTTACTGCACTTTGCTTCCAGTTTTTTTTTTGTTGTGCACGTTTCCTCTCTGTGGAACATGTGTTTGCTTTGGCACAGATGTCAAAGCCTCTCTAAATACTGCAGGATCATCAAAATATTACAGTTTCATTTGGCCCCTCTCGAACAAGGAATTTAGGATCTAATCTGTTCCTGTCCCCAGATTTTCCAAATGTCAAGGGTTTGTGCGGCTTTACCATTACATAAATACCAAATTGTGAATTTTGCAATCTCATTTCTTCCATTGTCGTCACGAAGTTGGAAGGCAGTGTTCCAATCTCTAAAGAGCTGACTATGAGAACTCTGTGTCTGGGCTATTTTTGTTTTTCAGTTCTAATCTTCTACAAGCTGTACTCATTCAGGCATTAAAAGTGGAAATGTGTATTCAGTCTGACAGTCACTCAGGTTAAAATGACATGTTTGCCAATTAGGAGCAATTTGGACTCTGGTGTTTTGAATCAGGCTCCAATAATTTTCGCCCCAGTGAGTCTTTTAAGTCTTCCCCTGCAGCAGGAACAATGCCTCTTGCCATCTGTAACAGTTTTATCCAAAAGAGGTTTGGTGTGTCTCTAATCTCATTTGGGACAAGTGGTCTCTTTAAGGTCCCAGCAGGGTAGTACATTGGTAGGTCCTACACAGAACTTTGCAGACTCATGTCTATGTACATGTTAGAGATGTCTGCTGTCACTTGGGGGCAGTGTCCAAAAATGTGAAACAACCAGTAATGTGGGCTACACTTGTTTGTGCTGTTATTGGTCCTTTCCCATAGTCAAAGCCTTTGAGAGGACAGACGTCATAATAAACGGCAAACTTTGCAGCGAAGTGAAACAGAGCGTTAAACAGTGAAATTTATCCACTACGAACATTCAGTTTTTTTATTCATGCTTTTTTTTTCACACTTCTCTTCCTCTTTGTGGCGAACTCTGCTCTTGTTCCCTTTCCTGTTTAAGACAATCTTTCAACCAGTCAGTAATCTACCTATGTATTATCATCATTGCTGGTGGGTTACTTGCTGTTGGCATTTTTAAGGATTGCATGCAAGTGCACCTAGGCAGCCTGTGTGGTCGTTGCATTCTCATAGTCCCTCTCGCTGTGTAGCCAAAGATCTGTGCTAATGGATACCGACACGGCACCCTAAGGACGATTTTATGAAGTTCAAAATTTTTAGAATCATACAAAAAAATTAACAGATGTGAGTATCAAGCATTAACATGCTTTTTAGCTCATCTGGCCGAAGGGTGAATGAGCTAATGCCAACTGTCCATCTGTCCTCAGTTATGAAAAATTGCTATTCCTCGTAGAGTATTTGTGACACTTGCACAAAATGATCATCTAATGGGTCTTCATCAAAGGTCAAGGTCATAGTTGTTGTTTTTATGGGCATTTTCCATCACAAAAATCACCACTCCTCCTGTAGTGTTAGTCATAGTTTTGTGAAACTTGCACATAACAATCACTGAATGGGTCTTCACCCAAATTGTGCTCAAGGTCAAGGTCACATTTTTCACTTTATGGGCACTTTCCATTTTCACAGAAGAATTGGATTGTAATGTTGATATAACAAAGGTTTGCATTTTCTCCTCTGACCTTTGTCATTAAGTTTATTCTTGGCATAATAAAGTCTTAAGCTACATTACGAGTAGTCAAGAACTGGAGCTCCTGGGTATGACTGTTTGCGAGCCTCCTCGACTTCTCAGTGGATTTTAATTCTTATTATTTTGCGCAATACAGCCAACCAGTGACAAGAAAACATCACTTTGTTCCTGTACTTCACACATTACAGTAACCTGTGAATTATGTGGGATTGTGAGCTGGATGAGCTGCCATGTCATTAAAGTTCTGGTTTTTGTTTTGCTCACACAGGGACCAAAGGTGAAGCAGTTCATGGACATCTTCTCCATTCCTGAGATGACTCTCTTGGCTGTCGCAAATGATTTTTTTATCACCAATGACATTGACTATGATCCAGTTCACCTCTTCAAGGATGTCTCTGTGAGTTTGCCCACCTGACTTGCATTATAATATGTTACGCTCCCCGTGGATTATCCTGAGAAGCCTAATGACATAGTGTATCCGACTGTTTTCACATGGTGTGATCCATCAGCTGGATGCTCAGGAATCTGCTGAGCTCCGGAACAGTTTGCATTGTTCTCTCTGGTAGAGCGAAGAACAATAACTGCTTTTCCTCTTGTTCTGGGCTGCAGGGGTTTTTAGTTACATGGCACGCCCACTAGTTCATCACAATTTCGCTTCTGAAAATAAACAAACTTTCCTCCAAAGTGATTGTAGTTCAGGCTTTTCTCATGGTAGGAATCAAAGAGAGTACTTTGTAATTGCCGAACATAATATGAAAATTGCCCTTTTCACATTTAATCCACAGGAAGCAGTTGGCATGGTTCACCTCAAAGGGTACATGTACAAATGGATCATGGAAGATCTTGGTAAGAGTTCCTTTAATTGTTCGTTTTGCATAAAGTCTGCATACTGCTGCACATACTGGCAATATGGTTACACTTTGTTACCAACTTGTTTTTCTTGGCTTTATAGATAAGTTCATTCTGAGAGGAGAAGAGACAGATGCTGTTTTGCATCGATTGGCCAGTAATGGAAAGAAACTTTTCCTTATTACCAACAGTCCCTTCAGCTTTGTGTAAGTGTTAGCTGTTTGACGAGGTCCATGTCTGCAGCAGTTCACTCTGTCTCATTACAAAGATAAACACCACTGCGGTCTGTTATACTGGTGTGTTTTGTCTGTTTGCAGGGATAGAGGAATGACGCACATGGTGGGAAAAAACTGGAGAGATTTCTTCGATGTTGTTATTGTACAGGCAGACAAACCTCACTTTTTCACCGATTGCATCAAGTGAGTCATTCTTTGTAATCAGTGTGGTGAACGTTGTATGCCACCCTCTCATCACATGTGATACAGTCACTTCACTTTCAGTTTTTTTCAACAATCTTTAATATTGTTGCTCCTGCAGACCTTTCAGGCGCTTGGATGGTAATGGAGACCTTCGGTGGGAAAAGATAAAGAGTTTGGACAAAGGGCAGATTTACAAACAGGTCAGTAATATTGCAAACTTTTGTTCATCTTTCCTAACAAAGTGTTGCTCCTGGCCATTTGTTTTATTTGACTTATCTCTCTTGCTTTTCTTACCGTGTTTTTACATGTTAGAAATATTACTTGTTTGTACTTGAATTCTGTGCGTCTAAAGAGAATGGCCTGTGGTTTTTGGATTTCAGGGAAACCTGTTTGACTTTTTAAGGCTGACAGGCTGGCGAGGATCAAAGGTTCTTTACTTTGGAGACCATCTTTATAGTGACTTGGCTGTAAGTATCAGAACAGGGTGATTAGTGATGAATCACCGAAATAACGCTCCGCATGCTGACTAACCCTTTTATGGTCTTGGGATTAACGCAATTTTTCCCGTCTGAACTTTATGTGACATCCTCAGTATATGATTAAGCAAAGCGGGGAATTTTTGTAGGAAACGTTCTGGAGTAATGTTAATATGACAGCAAGGTAGAGGCTTGTATGTTTTGGATTGCCTAAAACCTTTTTAAACATACACAAGTACGGGAAGCACAGACGCACACACTGCCAGATGCCAACTGTTCCAGTCTGTTGTGAAATCATGAAAGTTCTGGGAAAGAGGGATTTGGGTGGGGTCAGAAGGGGCTGTGCAGTGAAAATTTCAAACACTAGATGGCAGTAGACACTCCCCAATATTGTTTCAAAAACAGAACACATGGCTTGGATTACTGTGAACTGTAAAGGTACAATGTATAAACATAGTGACAGCTACATGTGTGTTCTTTAGTATGTCTAAGAAATAAGCAAAGCAAAGCATGCTAATTTGTGTTGTGTCTTTCAAACAAAAGCCATTCAGAGTGTTTAAAGGAGAGCTATTCCAGGTCCACAAATTTATTCTTGGACTCTGCTTGCTCACGTTTCAAACCAGTCCTTGTTTGTTTTATGCTGGTTATTGTTGCAGCCCCTCAGTTCTTTCTCTGAGAGGAGCTTTTTTAGCTCCTCTCTTTTTAAGGCAACCCTCCCTTTATGCCAACTTTCATTTGATTGGCTGCCCCTTGAAAACAGCAGGTTTGAACAGTCAGTGGGTGGAGCTGCCCAGCTCACAGCCATAGCTGTCTGTATAAGATGGCCATATTAAGGCTATTCGCTCTCGCTGATATCGTACAGAGACAAGAGTAGAAAAAACAGCCTTGAGTGTTTACAGCAGTCTTAAGCTTGAGTTTTTGACTCATATGGATTACTTGCACATACCCCGATGCTACTCTGATAATTTGGCCATGTTTAACATGAGCATCCATCTTTGTAACAATATATACATAACAGAAAATGAAGAAAAATATCATAGGTCTACTTTAGCATAAAGTAAGCACACTCAGTAAGACCAAATAAAAAAGAATAAATGAGATTTCAATAATATGAATGCTATCAGAAATACACTTCAGATAATATGTGTTAAGATGACGGCTACACGTGTCAGATTTTGACTCAAGGTCTCATCAGCCTCTGACTTCTTCCCACTTGATTTTCATTTCTCAAGTAGATATAAAGTTATAAAAGGCAGTAACAGTGTAAAACTGTATGATTAAGTGGAAGCCACTGTTTAACTCATAAAATAAAAAAGTCCTCCTCAAGCTACGTTGGTGGTGACCAAATGTTTTCTGTGATAAAATTCTCCTGTGTATTTCTACTATTTATCTCTTTAATAAAGCTACTGTATCTAAATTATCTGGGTCCTTACAGGATATGAGATTTCACTGTATTTTCTAAAAATTAATTTGTTACAGGACCTGATGCTGAGACATGGCTGGCGTACAGCAGCCATAGTGCCTGAACTGGAGCAGGAAACCAAAGTGGTGAGCACAGACCGGTATGGAATGAACCTCACCTGGATGCAGGCTTTAACTGGCTTGATGGAGCGCCTGCAGGTGAGCGCTTAATCCCTGAGGTGTTGGGACATTTTACTCTGTTTACACTCAGCCACACCAACACTGACGTGCATGGAAACTCTCTGTCTTAATCATCCCCAGCAGCTGAGTCGCTTATATAATTGCATGTTGACAGAACACAGGTTAAAAATCAGTTTGGGTTTTAACTTGTGAGCCTGCGTAACTTGTTTTTACAATCCCGTTAGCTTGTGATTGGATTGTGTGTAACAGATTAAATGACACGCCAAAAAGAAAGTTCAGACAAGGCATCTTTTTCCACTATTCAGAGCAGTTGTATGTGCCATTGCTGTTGAACTAATAATCAGATATGCTCATCTACGAAGAAAAAATTTATTTGTCTATATTTATGTGTTTTTGAAGGCATAAATTTGATTACACTGTCTTTTAATATCTTAGTCACACAGAGACCCAGCATCTAAACAAGTTTTTCTGGAATGGCAGAATGAAAGAGAGGAACTCAGGTGAGCCCTATGAGCTTAATCTTTTTCTTAATCTTTAGCACCTCCCACTGTGGCAAGTGATGGTGTTCAACAAGCCTGCACAGCTGTATTTTTATTCAAGTAATGGTACAAATTGAGAATCTCAGTTTTATGCTGCTATACTGTATATCGTACAATTATACAATCTAGTTGTATATGAAGTGTACATTATTACCTCCATAGAAACCAGTAAAATGTTAACAAAATACGAGTAACATTACAACATATTACACTGCTTATGCAATACTTTTGTTGCTACTTCTTCTTATTTCCCAACTTTGTATATGAATGAATTTGTACTTAATGGGGTATTGACTTTTGCCCTAACTCTTTATATTCCAGGGTGATGACAAAGAACCTGTTCAACCCTCAGTTTGGCAGCATCTTCCGAACATGTCACAACCCCACCTACTTCTCCAGACGTCTGTGCCGTTTCTCAGACATCTACATGACGTCTCTGAGCTGTCTTTTGAATTATGACCTCTCGTACACTTTCTACCCTCGCCGCACCCCTCTGCAGCATGAAGCTCCTCTGTGGATGGATCAGCTGTGCACAGGCTGCATGAAGACGCCTTTCCTGGAGGAGATGTCTCACATTCGATGAGAGCTGTAATCTCCTAAGTGACTGATAGGATTTTGTTTTTTAAAGCCTGGCAAACACTTGAGATGGTCTGAGGATGTCTTACCTATAACAGGGTTTGTTTTTAATCTAAGGAGGAGTTGCACTGCTCGCTCCAACGGGCACAGTTCTCTTTCCAAAATAGTTCACTTAACCAGTGATTCCCCCAGAGGGCGCTGTAGATGTAGCTCATTTTCAGAGAGCATTTAAAAATGTTGTGTTAAAAGAGCGAAAGACACTGTGTTTTTTTTCCTGCATTTAACTGTGGAAGTCATGAAATACTATGCTAAGTCGCACAATTTAAACAAATAAAGAACTTGAGGTTTTAATGATTGTGTTATTTTACTAACCCCCTTATATGCTATATCAGCAGTGTTTCTAGTTTTTGTTTGCCACATCAAAAAGCAAACCAGAGCTTCAAGACACACCTGTATTCATGCGCTATATGGACAAAAGTATTGGGCCACACATTACACCTACAGGAGTATTTATGACATCCCGTTCTAAATCCATCAATATAGGGTTCCTAAATCCTTCCAGTTTGCAATAATACCACCTACAGTTGATCGTAGTTTATTTAGGAGGGAAGAAATTTCACAGACTTGCTTGGAGTACACATTAGAATGACCCAATCTTTCATAAATGTTTGTAAAGGCAGACTGCATGGCTAGTTGCTTGACTTTGTACACCTGTGGCAATGGGACTGAATGAAACACCTTAATTCCATAATTAAGAAGTATAGCCTAATCTAGCCTTCTGCCTGTTTTTTTTTTCTGGTGGTGGGTAGTCTGCACTGATGGTTACTTGTGTTTTTCTCCTCAAGAAAGTAGTGCAATTCCTCCCTTATTAATGACCCCTTTGCTGTCAGTCAGTCCCCTTTGGTGTGTCTTCCTGTCATAATTCACAGCATCTGGCAACTGCAGGAATAACTGAGGCTCCCCTTTAACAGGATTTTCTAAAATGATTAGAGATAATGTTGACACAGTAAAATAACTAGTCTTACATTTTAGTGCGATATGTGCACTGCAATAATAATACATAGCTGTTAAAAACACCATTAGGGAACCAATGCTCTACACTGCACGTGTTCCTACAATAAGTTGCAATAAAACAAATTTCTTTGACATTTCTGGACTAAACAAAATTGGTACAGACACTGGGACTCACCTTTGAGTTGAATAAATTAGATCAGTTGTGCATATTTAATATATGTTCGCTTACAAATGCTCTTTTCATTGGTGGTTTGGTTGCTAGGCAGCGCAGCATCAATTCATCTCCAGAGTAGTCAGCATCACAAATTCATTCACTTCCAGCCGACCGCCTGAAGACGACCGCCGAGGTACTGTACCCTGCTATGCTACACCCCAGGTTTACGTCGGTAAAATGTCCCTTTAAAGCGGTTGTTTAGGGGTGGGAAAGGTTTACAACAATCATAACTGATTTCGAATAGCATAAAAGGGCTGGCATAGCGGTCTTTGTTCAAGTTTTGCCTTGCTGTCCCGTCCTGGAATCGGCGGTGTAGCTGCTGATCCTTAGCATCGTTGTAAAGCATAGCACGTTTGTGTCTGTAGTAATGCATGTTGTATTTATAACTCGGACAAATATTAATAAATCCCATATTAAGCGACTCAAAGTACTGTTTTTTTTTCACCGTGAGTCTTTTTAGATACCTTGTTCCTCGCCCTATTCGAGGTATAAAAGTTTGATTTCAAGATAGATTTTTAGTAAACCTTTAGTTTCACGTTAGAATTTGGAATCTATCTATACTCAACAGCCACTTCATTAGATATACCTGTTCAGCCGCTCATTAACGCAAATATCTAATCAGCCAATCACATGTCAGCAACTCAGTGCATGTAGGCAGTAGACATGGTTAAGACCTGCTGAAGTTCAAACCCAGCATCACAACTGGAAGAATGGTGATTTAAGGGGCTTTGAATGTGGCATGGTTGTTGGTCAGAGTATTTTAGAAATCTGCTGATTTACTGGGATTTTTCCCACACAACCACCTCCAGGGTTTACAGAGAATGGTCTGAAAAAGAGACAATATCCAGTGAATGGTACTGTATTTACCAGAGCAAGGCTGCCTTGTCACCAGAGATGAGAGGAGAATGGCCAGACTGCTTTGAGCTGATGGGAAGGCAACAGTAACTCAAATAACCACTGCATTAAACCAAGTTCTGTGAAAGAGCATCTCTGAATGCACAACTTTAAAGCAGATAGGTTACAGCAGCAGCAGGAGACCATATCAGGTGCTGCTCCTATCAGCTAAGAACAGGAAACTGAGGCTACAGTTCACACAGGTTCATCAAAACCGGACAGGAGAAGATTGATAAAAGCCTGGTCTGATGAGCAGGCCCATATAAAACCTGTGTCTGCAGACTTTTGGAGATTTGCTGCAGAGTTTGAAGAGGTGCATTTCGCTAGGCAGATGTTTCCGACTCTCTGTTGCAGGTGTATGTTGCTGTGCCATTGATCAGTGTAAAAAGGCTGTCCTGAAATCTTAATGATGAAACTGAAATTCAAAAGCTTGAGTAAATTGATATTTATTTCTGCCTGCTACGATGTTTAGAAGATGTAGGATGATTTTTTTGTTTTACATAAATCAATATATTTGCTCAGGAAATAATGATTATGATTTTTTTAACTAATCATGGATAATGTATTGAGCAAGAAACTATCCACAGAACCCTGCAGATTTTCTCCCTGGATCACTGCAGAAAACTTCAAAAAATTCAGAGATTCTGTTTGCACCTGCTGATGAGTTTCAATGTCTGCTGCAGCATTTGGATAGTAGGATCAGAATTTGGTATAAACCATTTGTATCAACAGTTCAGACTGGTTGTGGTTTAATGGTGTGAAGGTATTTTTTGGCACACTTTGGGCCCCTGAATACCAACTGTGCATTATATAAATGGCACAATATTGCAGCTGACATGCCGTAACTTCATGACCACAGTGTATCCACCTTCTGATTGCTGCTTCCGGCAGGATTACTTGCCATGTCACAAAGCTCAGATCATCTCAAACTGGTTTCTTGAAAATGATAATGAGTTCATTGTGCTCAAATAGCCTCCACAGTACCAGATCTCAATCCAATAGAGCACCTTTGAGATGCAGTGAGATACACATCTTGGATGTGCAGCCAATAAATCTGCAGCAATTCTGTGATGCAGTCATGTTAATATGGACCAAAATCTCTTAGGAATGTTTCCAGCACCTTGTTGAATCTATGCCATGAAGAATTAAGGCAGGTCTGAAGGTAAAAGGGGATCCAACTCTTGCCTAGCAAGGTGTAGCTAATGAAGTGGCTGATGAATGTATGAAAAAATAACATATAAATATAAAACTATTTTGCATGTGGCCATTGCAACTAATTTAATAGGTCAAATAGTAAATCATTACATTTTACAGATGGAACAATATTCTAAGGGTTGTGAAATTGTAATTTCGAAAATGAACCACTTTTCACCAGTAAACTATGGGGGTCAAAATGTTCATGTTAAATAATAAATATTATGAAACAAGCATGAATAGTAAGAGTATATTAATTAAATTAAAACTGACATTTGTCTCTTTCAAATAATTTAATAATTTGTATAACAGACAATTATGGGTTTAGTATTTATATGTCAGAATCTCTCCTATCCGGGGATCATGCTTTGATTTTTAGTGTGATTTCCCTCACTGACATTTATTTTGTACTCTCACTTTGATATTAGTTGCTGCAGTGGTGTCTTCAGTTTTAAACACCTTATGACACTATATGACATCAAATGATTAATTGCACCTCGACATTCGTGGTTAAGGTTTATAGATTCATGTGGCATTTGAAGATAGAATGGCATTTTCTCCTGATGTAAAAGACATACTAATTATTGATCTACTTGCGGTCAACTTTTCATCCTGGTACTTGCAAGGAAGTCCCGTTTCCTCACTGAAGCCCCGAGTGTGTGTTGTTTGACCCTCCAGCATGAGTAATTGACTACATCTTTTTGCACATCACCACTTCATTTGGCTGACTGCTCCTGGCTGCATATTACATCCAGTGTTCAGTCTCTTCGCATGTGTTCTTGTGGATGAAACAGGGTCTTTGCTGTGTTTGTTTTTTAATTTTACTCCTTTGCAGATTTGAGAATCTTGAGTGCTAGTCTACAAGGCTCCTTGATTCGATGGTTTATTCCATTGTCTACCCTTTTTTGAGGACTGTAACAGTGTCACATTCACTTCAAGAAACATGACATGTAACCTACTTTAGGTTGCGTAAATTTAAACTAAGGAAAAGTGAAGATTTAGTTTGATAATGACTTCATTCTCTAAACTTCTTTGACTGCATAGCAGTACAGTAAAGCCCATCTTTAATGACAGTAACGTATAAATTCAACATAAAGTCAAGTGAGATGCTGCAGCTATAAACGCTGCATGAATACCTCATGTGATCTGTGTTTCTGCAGGGCTGACTGGTGTTTCAGTCTATTTCATGGCTCTGTGCCTTCAGTGAATAATTCTGCATCTGAGCTCCAGAAACTGCCAGCACTGGCTTTTTTTCTATTGGAGGTGACCTCTTCTACATGAGATGGGTTTGGAATGAAGCACCATAGTTTCAGTTAACTGAAAAACAAGTGAATAGTAACCAATTTAAAAAATTCACAATACATTGTAAAATAAATTTGGTCTAATTGATAGAAAAGCCTCTGTATAATAGTCCTTAAAATGAAATGTTGGCAGAGATTTCAAATGAGATCATCTTTCT
>VUQH01029343.1:18885-43307 GCA_015106775.1 Etroplus canarensis | reverse complement strand
TGTATAAAAGCCAGCAGCTAGCCGTGCAGTCCGCCTTTACAAACATCAGTGAGAGAATGGGTGGTTCTAAAGAGCTCACTGAATTTCAGCGTGGTACTGTAACAGAATGTGACCGTTGCAAGAAGTCAGTTTGTGAAATTTCTTCTCTCCTAGATGTTCCACAGTATTTAGCAAATCTATGGAACATGAAGAGACAACGGAATTTTTTTTTCATCTAAGGCACACTGCTAAAAAATAAACACAGCTTGCATTTCAGTGACATAAAATGGATTCTATTTGTGCTCATCTCTTATCTCGTTGACTACACTGGCTCTACTGAGGAAGAAACACCACAGCAGGACTTGTAACCAAAATAAAAGATAAGGCCATTGCTTTTTATGCCCCTTTATCAAATGCCTGTTTGTTTTGGAAGTGACAGTTTTGAAAATTTTATTGAAACCTTGCAAGGCTGCTCTATAATTATCTGTCTGATCCATTGCTGTAGGAACAGACTTTTATCTCCCGCTATATTCTGGATCACCATATGTCTGCCTTATAGTGACCTTTTTAATCACTTACTTTTTAAAACTTCTATAGTAAATGTCTTCTTACAATATTTTTCTTCTGTATTCTTTAGTCAGTTTCCGCATACGCTTTGCTTGATTTCATGTTATTCATATGCTGTTTATGTGAGGCTGCTGGCTGCTCCTGAGACACTCTTACTTTCATCATGTAAGCTGTCTCTTTGGTACGGTGTTAAACATACATACAACTCTGTGAAATTTCACTCTTTGACGGTACAATTTTCTCTCTCCTGTGCTCTTGCCCTTTTAATGTTTGATGTCCAATATGTGACTGAACCCTTTTGTAATTTACAGCCTTGTCTGTGATGTCTGAAATACAAGCATGCAGTCGTTAACATCTGTGACGGAGAGATGAGAAGCTGCATTAAAACAGGACATACTGTGTCATTCTGAGAATATGGATGAAGAGTGGTTAATATGATTGGAAAAAGGACACATCTTATTAACAACTACATGATGGTGCATGATGTTTTTTTCTTCTTGAAATGTCACTGTGCTGTACATATTTATAAAATGTCCTAATTTAATAGATTGTCCTGGTGCCATTGCAGCCACAACAACACAAAATTTAAAGCTTCCTGTTGATAAGTATAAATATTTTTTAAGAAACCGAATGGATACCCCCCCGATGAATTATTCATCTGCAGTTTGCATTTATGTGCATTCACCACTCAGAGGAATATGTAAGCTCGACTACTGAAAACAGCTTATTAGAGTGAAAGTATACTCTTTCTTTGAAGGGCTTTGGATGAGTCACTGTCTGTGAGGCCTCAATACTTACTCTTAATTTTCATTACAAGTTGCCTTTGTACTGGTTCTGATTCAGCAGTTTCATTACCGTCCACAGTACAAAGGCATTATCACCGAGTTTTATTCGAATTAGTTGTTTTGTGCTGTTTCACAGTCACATTCTTTGAAGTCAACCTCATTAACATTCAGAGAAGTGTCCATCATCGCTTTGACTCTGTGGCTCAGTGGTTTAAGCTTTTTTGAAGTCCTCTGAGAAAATATACACTCACTGGCCACTTCATTAGGTATACCTTTTCAACTGCTCATTAATGCAACTATCTAATCAACAAATCACATGACAGTAACTCAGTTCATTTAGGCATTTAGGCATAGTTAAGACAATCTGCAGTTCAAAGTGATCACCAGGATGGGACGAGAAAGGGGATTTAAGTGACCTTGAATGTGGCACGGTTGTTGGTGTGAGATGGACTGGTCTGAGTATTTCAGAAACTCCTGACCTACTGGGATTTTCCCACACAACCATCTCTAGGGTTTACAGAGAATGGTCTGAAAAAGAGAAAATACCCAGTGAGAGGCAGTTCTCTGGGCAAAAATGCCTTGTTGACACCAGAAGTCAGAGGAGAATGGCCAGACTACTTCAAGCTGATAGGAAGGCAACAGTACCTCATATAACCACTTGTTAGAACCAAGGTATGCAGAAGAGACTCTCTGAACATAAAAAATATCAGACCTTGAAGCAGATGGGCTATAGCAGCACAAGACCACACTGGGTGCTAGTCCTAAGAACAAAAAAACTGAGGCTACTTTCTGCACAGCCCACCTAAATTGGAGAACAGAAGATTGGAAAAAGATTGCCTTGTATAGTGAGTCTCAAATTCTTCTGACACATTCAGGGTTACAATTTGGCTTGTGGTGGTGGTATAATGGTGTGGGGGGTATTTTCTTGGTTCTCTTTGGGCCCCTTAGTAAGCCTTATTTAAATACCACAGCCTACCTGAATATTGTTGCTGGCCATGTCCATCCCTTTATAACCACAGTGTACCCATCTTCTAAATGTTGGTTCAATGAGGCAATGAGTTCACTGTACTCAAATGGCCTCCACAGTCACCAGATCTAAATCCAATAGAGCACTTTTGGGATGTGGTGAAACAGGAGATCCCCATCATGGATGTGGAGCCGACAAATCTGCAGCAACTCTGTGATGCTGTCATTTCAATATAGACCAAAATCTCTGAGGAATGTATCCAACACTTTGTTAAATCTATGCCACAAAGAATTAAGGCATTTCTGAAGGTAAACAGGGATCCAACCTGGTATTAGCAAGTTGTATCTAATAAAATGGCCAGTGGGTATATGTTATAAGCCATGTCGTTTAAATAAAATTAATTGCAAGAGAATAATATGAAAATGGTGCAGAATACAGAAGCAGACATACTGTGCTGCATCTTTTTAAAACAGAGGAGCAATATTTATGGATTCATACCAAGCTGGGTAATGTAATTGCAAACTAAGGTAAGCAATTGTACAATTTTGCATTCGGTTAATATCTGTAACAAACTACAAACCTTCTTGAGATGGTTTAAATGTTCATATAGCTACATGAAAAGGTTAGTTTCATTGAGCCATGAAGCCAACATAAATGATGAATACTATGCACTGTTCCTCACTTTAATTATGTAATATTGTTTCTGCACCACTGAGCTGCTACAAGGACCCCACACATCAGATTGTATGTGGTGACCACATTTCCTGACTCATCTACCCTTCTGCCCTCTATGACACCACAGTGTAAGGCTTTCTGGGTAACACATGCGGAAGTTTGCTTCTATTTTTGGAGACATTTGCTGTTTCAGTACAGAGGCTCTGACCCCCCACACACTTCCATTAGGCTTTTATCAAACTGTTAACAAAAATAGATGTTAAACTTGAGGATGTGGTTTGGTTAGATTTCAGCCATCTGATGTATCAGAGATCAGATGAAAACATCCAAGTAGGAGAACTTCCTGGATTCAGAATATTTGAAGTTCTCTTTGTAAGTTTTATACTTAGACTTGAAAATAATCCATCCATCTAGCCCTTCTTCTTCTTTCACATATCCAGTTCAGGGTTGCAGGGGGGTTGGAGCCTATCCCAGTTGTCATGAGGCAAGAGGCAGGGTACTCTGGATAGGTCATCAGTCTGTCTCAGAGAGACAGACATTTGTGCTCACATTCATGCCTGCAGCCAATTTTAGAATCACCAATTAACCTAACGAACATATCTTTAGACTGTGGGGGCACTCGGACCTTTTTGCTTTGTGGCAACAGTGCTGACCACTGCATTACTTTGCTACCCATTAATTAAATAATTAAATTAAAAGAAAAAAACTCCAAGGCATTCCTTTTTAAATAATTAAAATGCCTTACTCTCACAGCATGATGATGTTTAATCAAAAAACTGATGCATTTCAATATACCAGTCTTAATCAGGGAATTTTCTCTCAGCACCCTGTAGTGCAGTTACTTGAAGTGTCTTTTTTTTACAGATTGCACCCAATTTTGCAATCTTCCTCTCATCTCTAAGAGTGCCTGAATTGGGCTTGCCCTAAAAACCGCAATGAAATCATGCAGAGGAGGAGAAAGGCTGTGTTTAATAATTAAAATGGTTTGGTGACATTAATGCGCTCTGTCTGCCAGTTGTTGCAGCATCACATTTGTTGCTTTGAAATGTTAAATTCCAGTACATTCTTTAAGAGCAAACGAACAATTTTAGGACAATTTAAAATAATAAATAAATGCCATACTTTAGTTCAGCAGTGAAATATCTAAACTAAAAACTTTTTATGAGAAAATTAATATGGAAAAATTTAGAATTTGTTTGTTTAAATTCTAATTTTCATGTTTAGAGAGTAAACTTGATTTAAATATATAGATGAGTATTAATGCTAGATTGATTCTGTATTTTTTCTCATGTTAACGTGGTTCCAGCAGAGGGCACTACGAGTTCTCTTAAGCACTACTGGTTCAGAGATGAAAACATTCAGGGCTATAAGTTTTGGGACAATGACACTTTTTGTAATTTTGCCACTGTACAGCCCTACAGTGAATTTTGAACCAAACAATCAAAATGTGGTTTAAGTGTAGACTGTCGGCTTTGATTCAAGGGGCTTGATAAAAGAATTGCATTCACTGTTTAGGAATTACAGCCAGTTTTATACACAGTATTTGTTTTCAGAGGTGAGAAAGTAATGCAACAAATGACTGACAAGCAGTTTCATGGCCAGGTGAGGCCTGTTCCTTTGTTATTCCATGACTAAGTAAGCAGATAAAAGATCTGGAGTTGATTCCAGGTGTTGAACTTGCATTTGGTAGCTGTTTACTGGTACTCTCAATATGATGTTTAATGAGAAGTGGATGCGAGTGAAGGAGGAAGAGGCTGAAAAACTAAAATAAACCTATCAGAGAGATAGCAAAAACTTCAGGAGTATCCAAAACAACAAACTAGAGCATTTTTAAAAATAAGGAATAGACTGACCAACTCTGCAACACCAAAAGGCCTGCCAATTTCTGGAAAAAAATTCTTTGGACACATGAAACCAAGATTAACTTGTACTAGAATAATGGGAAAAAAGTACAGAGGAGGAAGGGAACGGATGATAATCGGAAGAGTGCCACATCATCTGTCAAACATGATAGAAGCAATGGAATCGGGTCATCAGTGTTGATTGATGATGTGACCACTGAGAGAAGCAGCAGGATGAATTCTGAAGAGTACAGGGCTATATTCTCTGCACAGATTCAGCCAAATGCTGCAAAACTGATGGTCCGGCTCTTCATAGTGCAAATGGATAACACAAGGCATACTGCAAAGCAACCCAAGAGTTTCTCAAGGAAAATAAATGGGATATTTTTAATGGCCAAGTCAGTCACCTGATCTCAACCCAACAGAGTAGCCTTTCACTTACTGAAGACAAAACTGAAGGTCCACAAACAAGCAGCAACTGAATGGAGGAAATACAGCATTTAGTGATGTCCATAGGTTCTAGGCTTCAGGCAGTCATTGATTGAAGGTTTTCATCGAAGTATTAAAAAAAATCCTTATATTTAAAATTATCCTAGGTTGGCTCATTACTTTCTAGCCTCTGAAAATGAGGCACTGTGTAAAAAAGTGGTTGTAATTCCTTAACAGTTAATGCACTTCTTTTTTCAAAGCTCTAGAATTAAAACTGAAAGTTTGCACTTTAATCACACAGTGACTGTTTGATTTTAAATCCAAAATTTCCCATTGTCCCAAAACTTATGGACATAACTGTATGTGCTCATGTAGACCCTTGAAGTCACTTACACTAAAAGGATACTCAGTTTCTTATTCAACTTTCTTATTGACCTTTTTTACTGCAACCTTCTCTGAATACAAACAGCTAATATTACAGTAGTCAATTCTGCAATAGTGGCCAGTGAAACTGAAAGCCATTCAATATTCCACTCTCAGCATGAGTTGAAAGAAAAAGGATTAAAAGTTACCCTTTAGCTTTTTGACATTTTTCCTCCAGCCGAGGGATTTAAAGCTGAGCGGAGCTGTGTTGAGTCTGTCTCTGCTGTGGCGAGTCAAGTATTGATCATCTGGATGAATACAAAGTCCTTCTCAGATGCAGGGAACCATCCATCACAGAGATGCCTCAGACATAGTGAAGAGTTAGCATGGGACTGAATATGTACTAATATCACTAAAATAAATCTCTGTGAAAAAAAATCAATGAGCAACATGTCCCTGGAGTTGTTATGCTCTTCTTCTACAGGATTAGAATTGCACTGTTATGACTTATTGATCTCATGATCAGTTCAATATAGAAATTTCTCCATGATTTAGTTACTGGTGTGTTCTTTTAAACTTCAAGATGATACCATTTGACGAGCTGAGAAGAGATGGACTAAAAACTGCTCTTCACCAACAGACAATGGCCAGTGCCCTGCTAATTAAATTGAAAGAAGTGGAACCAGACCTAAGATTTGAACATAAAGAGTGGAACATATAAGGCTCATTCAGTTTAAAAATGTTGCAACAACACCTCTTTTCTTCAGCCCCGTCCACTGTAATACCCTGGCCCCCAAACAGGGAGGCTATGAAAGGCCGCAGTGTGCGCACAAGGCTGTTTGTAGCTGCTCCCAGGGGCCTGAGGGGCACGTGGCCTCACTGGGAGGAGGATGGGTCAGTGGGCTCACTCCGTTCCTTCCAGTCAGACAGTCTGCAATCCTTGCTGTAACTTCTCGTTATTTTCAGCTCTCTGCTAGAGGATTCCATGTGTGTCTAGATATCCAGCATAGGATGTGAAACTGATTAAAATTCTTTGGGGACTGAAGAAGTGAGAAAGAGAGCTGAAATACCAGCAAAACATAGTATTAAACACCCCTGAAAGTTCTTTAAAATTCTTAAAAAGTCTAGTGTACCTTGACAGGTAATTTAAATGAGCTGAAAATAACAAATGGATTTAAATAATTACATCTGTCTTTGCAGCAACCATGCACTCTTACACTCCTCACTGAAGCTAAGAAATTGAAATAAAAAGCACAGCTTGTGCTTCAAAGCAGAATTTCCCTTTGAATATTCACTCCCTTCAAATATTTGTATGGCGCTCCCCTCCTCCACAAACTCACCGTCTCCAAAATGTCCTAGTATATGTGTACTCTTTGTCGAGTCAAGTATCCGAAAAATATTTACAATGTATACAGTCGCTATAGGAAGTTTGTTCATCCCAACGCAGTATAAATATTGTGGAAGGATTAACTTTGTTTTTTAAGGAGCTGTTCACTCTTCAGCTTTTACATTTTTTTAAAGTAGAAGTCCAGTTCAAACAAAAATGGAAACTGCTCGCCCTTCTCACCTTGAATAATCATAATTATAGCAACTTTTATTTAAAAAAGACAATTCAAAAGTAAATATGCCTTTTTTAGGAGCTGTTTTAAAAGCTATAAGGAAAACAGAATGAGGTTAAGAGACTGTGAGACACATGTACTCATGTGAAAAAGTACATCCTCTTTCAGTTCTACGGTTTTACGTTCCAGGACATAATAAGAAAAATCATCTGGTCTTTAACAGGTCTTGAAATCAGGTAAATACAACCTCAGATGAACAACAACATGACATATTATACCATGTCATTATTTATATAACAAAATCTAAGCAAAAATGCAGAAGCTGTGAGTGAAAAATTAAATACGCACTTACTGCTTCCACAGGATTTAAGAGGGTAAGTAGCAGCCAGGTACTGCTAACCGAATACACTTGATTAATTGATCATCGGTGTGATCATCTCTATAAAAGCAGAAGATTTGGCAGGTTGCTTGTCTGGAGCATTCAGATGTGTATTAACACAATGCCAAGGAGGAAGGACATCAGCAATGATCTTAGAGAAGTAATCTTTGCTGCCCATCAGTCTGGGAAGAGTTATAAGGCCATTTCCAAACAACTTGAAATCCATCATTCTACAGTGAGAAAGAATATTCACAAGTGGAAAACATTCAAGACAGTTTGTCATCTAACTAGGAGTAGATGTCCCTGCAAATTCAGGCCAGGATCAGGCCATGCAATGCTCAGAGAAATTGCAAAAAACCCAAGAGCTACATCTCAGACTCTACAGGACTCACTTTACACATTAAATGTAATGTTACATGGCAGCACAGTTTAGGTTTGCAAGGTTGCATCTAAACAAGCCACAAAACTTATGGAACAATGTCCTTTGGACAGATGAGACCTAGGTGGAGATGTTTGGCCATAATGCACAGTGCCACATTTGGTGAAAACTAAACATAACATATCAGTACAAATTCCGCATACAAACTATGGAGCATGGTGGTGGAGGGGTGATGATTTCAGCTTATTTTGCAGCCACAGCACCTGGAAAGCTTGCAGTCATTGAGTTGACCATAACCTCCTCTGTATATCTAAGTATTCTAGAGTCAAATGTGAGGCCTTCTGTCCAGTAGCTAAAGCTGAAAAAGAAAAGAATCAAGATTTGGCAATGATCAAATCAAAATCCAGACATCAATCTGACTGAAATGTAGTGGTGGGACCTTAAGAGAGCTGTGCATAAGTGAAAGAACTGAAGCAACACTGTAAATAAGAGTGGGCCAAAATTCCTCCACAACAATGTGAGAGTCTGATAAAATCACTGAGAAAATTATTCCTTAAAGTTTTTTCTGCTAAAGTTGGCTCTACAAGCTACTGAATCACATGCTTTTCCATTTTGCCTTTATTTTTGTTAAGTTAATGACACGGTGTAATACATCTTGTGTTGTTGTTCTGAGGTTGTACTTACCTAATGTTAAGACTTTTTTAACACCGCAGGATTTTTTTTTAATCATATCCTGATATCATAAAATGTAACCTTTGATGTGAAATAGAGTGTACTTTTTTCATATGACTGTACACAACAGAATAAAATAGACTAAACATAGAGCAAAAAGCTGAATTGTTTTCTTGTTTTTTTATTTGAATAAAGCTTTTGTTGAGCCAGCAGGGCTATACTTCACCCTAAACCACATGTTACTGTACTTTGTAATGAGTAGATTAATGGCTTCAAACACATGAAACCCCATACATTAAGGAAAATTGGTTTTCTTTCCAAAAGACATGAAATGATGAATTGAGGTGCACTGAACAAAAGTCTTTACATGTGTTGCTTGTCTAATCAGCATCTGCTGCTCTTTAGACAGGCTCAACACTTATTCAGGAGCAAAATTCCTGACATATGCAATGAGCAGTGAGATGAATGGATGATCCTTACCTCTGATCTGTCCACTCCTCACCTCTCTTTGTACCACACACCAACTCTAGACCAACATCTGCCCTACTGCTGCTACACTTTCCACAGCCCAGACTGGAAATAAATTATTGACTTTATGGGGCTGTATATTCCCATTAACAGACTGAAAGTGGGAGGACGCAACCTACGTATTTCACCTGCAGTAATAGTAACTTTCATCACTGTCAGGTTTTTTTTAATAAATAAGTTTTTAAATTTATTGATAATGATTATTCATATTTTTCAGCTGATACATTTGAAAATCTACATCTCACTTTGGGGAATAGAGGATCCTATATAAGCTTGTGTACTGTGAATTCAGCAGTTTTTGCTGATGTTGCTGTATCTATAGTTTCTGTAAGTACAATGGCATGGCTATCGGGATCTCCATGTTTTTTGTTCTTTTGAGAGTTTTCCTGCCTGTCTTCCTGCCCCTGCACTTCCTTTAAGACAAAAGAGGACTCAGCGCTTCTGGGAGCTCTGGGCCTTGTTTCTGAGGTGATGTGATTAAAGGCTTCTGTCTGGGCTGCATTCATTCAAATGCATCACACACACCACAGCTGCTGTTCTTAATTGAATTGTCAGGACAGCAGACAGGACTGAAGGTAGCGCCAAGACTGACAGGCTAAATCAATAGAGTGGTACTTAAATAGAGTTGGACTGTGGCAGTATTATTATAAAGCCATTTGTTTGTATTTGAGCTAATGATTTGATTGTTGAAGGTGTTTTTGTTGTATAAGATATAAACTTTTGAGGTCATTACACTGAAGTGGACATTTCATATAGCTGTTCTTATACGCTTGACCAATCCTCATCCAGTCTTTTACAGCTGGCTGTTCAGTGCTACAATATTGTACTTCTCTCATAGTCTTTACTGGAAGATATTTACTGTTTTTGGTTCACTTTATTTTTTTTAAATTTTCATTTGTTTTATTTCATTACATTTTATGAGATGGTGTATTCTTTTATTAGATAGATTTATCATTTGCTTTTTTTAATATCTGCTCGGGAACTATGGAAATGAGCTAACACCAGTTTGTTGATCTGCTAATTAATCACAGAACACTTGCCTTGCTCTGTGATCACTAAGCAGCCACTAAATGATAGAATTAATCACAAACTATAGCACTAGTGGGCAATAGAGTTTAGCCAGTTGTATATGTGAGCATGCTCACTTTCAGAGTGAAAATTGTTGACCTTTAGCAGGTAACACCTTAGTTTAGTATTCTTAGGGGTTAAGGTTACACAAGATACAGATTTTAACCTAACAGGGGTTAAGGGGTCATAAAATTTTGATTATAAGGAGCATAAGACAGGGTTTTGGTTGGTATATTACAAGCCACTGGATCAACTTAAGCTGTTGGGAAAAGCTAAACAACACCCTGCTGTGGACCCTCTTTCAAATCACACCTTCTGTGATGAGTTTGTATGTTTCCCCTATACAGGGTTGCACCATCTAAAAATCATGCAAGGTTAAGCTTGCCTTATTTTAACAAAGGACCATCCATTTAGCCATCCATCCATCCATCCATCCATCCATCCATCCATCCATCCATCCATTTTCTATCATTTATCCAGGTCTGGGTCACAGGGACAGCAGCCTAAGCCCTCATCTCCCCCTCCCCAGCTGTCTCCCCCAGCTGTCTGAGGGGAACACAAAGGCATCCCCAAGCCAGCTGAGAGATGTAATTTCTCCAGTGTGTCCTTGTTCTGCCCCAGAGTCTCCTTCCAATAGGACACGTAGCTCTACTCTGTAGAGCATGCAGAGCAACTCTACTCTGAGCGCCTCCTCACTCTGTCACTAAGGTCGAGCTCATACAACCTTCAGAGGAAAAAACCCTATGAAGAGAAGACAGGACATGAATACCCTGACTGAAATAGGCCTACCAGGGTGCCTGGTGACTGAACCTTAGCCTATGGGGTCTGTCCAGGTTCAGCCCAAAAGATCCACATGGCCCTACCCTCCAGTGGGCCCACTACTTGAAGGAGGGGCTGTAGGGTTCTGCAGTGTGGTATTAACAGTGGTGATGGTATAATCCCAAGTTGCCAAAAGTGATTTGACCTAAGACACTCATGAAAAAGGTTCTTAATCTCAAGAGCTTTATTTTTTGGTAAATAAAAATTAAAAAATACACATCACTTTACTGTAAACTGGCAAGCAAAATTATACATCAGTCACTTTGTCTCTCTGAAGCTGAATACCCTGTGCAGTCCACTTCACAGAGAACTAGTGGGCAACTGGAAAGCATTTGTAATTTGTGAATAAGCAGCTGCTCACTCTCTTGTTATCCACTATGCATGTAGAGATGCACCTAGGCCAACACAACTCCACTGGCATGTCTGTGCCTCACAATTAACATTATAGCAGGTTGATAGCCCTACAATAATTATATTAACATTTTTTTTCTGGAGGACACCCTGATATCATTATAGATGCCCAAAACAAATGTAAGTAGTTGCTAAGATATTCCATTCCAAATAATTAATGCCAACCTCATGGTGGCACTAGAGATAAACAGTAAGGATCAACAAAGTCAGGAAACTTCATCTTGTGGTGGGTCTCATGTCTTGTACATAACTTTAATCCTGCAGTTTGTGTGATTTTTCACTTTAGACAAAAAGTAATAGACCAACCTGCTTAGATACAAACAGGGTCATCACTTGAGCGAGGCTCCCTACGTGGATGAAAATTGTCAAAAATGTCTATTTAATCAACAATCAATATGATTCAGTCAAGTCTCTATCAGCCAAAGATCTGTTCAATGAGATAAAGTTAGATTGTCTCTCACATGGCCAAGAGACAAGGGGAAGTCTGTTGCCAACAAAGTCAGCCAAGGACTGCAGTGAAATGTTTTTTAGGGAATTGCTGTTGCAGAGAAAAAGGGTGATGTAATTTTGGAGAGATGACGTAATTGTCTATCAGCATGATTGTGCTTGTTTGGTGCGTCCATTGATTAATTAAGTGCTTCTTGACTCACTTACTATGAGTGCATTGCAATTAATGTGATGAAGACCTCATTGGCCCTTTGGGAGTTTAAAACCTGATTTGTTAGATTTTTCTTGTACATGGTTGCCAACTAAACACATTGCTTTTCCCATGTAACACACATTCATCTGTCCCACCTCACACTTGCCATGAAAACAGGAGTCTGTTTCATCTGACGTAGTGCAAATGCTTTGCAAGTGAATGTCTATCAGATAGCTGGCTGATGCTTGAGACTGCAATCCTGCTTTATTCAGTAATCCATGGCAGCATTACTGCATCATTGTCACTCCTGCCAGTTTATCAGATGCAACAGTCTACTAACGGAGAGTCTCCAGACATTTTCCATTCGTGTTCAGACTTTTATGCCATTTGCTCAGTTCAGCTAATAGAAATGCAGAAGGACTCTTAAATTAACCCTCCGTTTGCATGTAAGTCCATACCAGAGATGATGGACTTACAAAAGAAAGAATTTGAAGGGAGATGAATGAACATATAAGAAACCTGTTTAGAGGTCACCACCTAGGAATGTCAGAGCTTTTTTGATTAGGACATTTTTGAAGAGTGATGAACTATTTGCTTATCTATAGCTTGTTTGACCAGCTCTTTTCCAGCGAGAGAAAGAGGGGGAACAACTGTTGCTCAGCTTGTTCTAAGCCAACTTTGACAATACCAGGAATTCTTCTGTGATCTTTGCCTCATAGACATATTAAATAATATAACATTTTCAAGTAACTCAGAATTTAATAGTGTCAGATCTCTGTTTTTATGAGAATTACAGTAAATGTTAAATCAAAAGCACGTCACATTGTGTTCTCAATGATCTTGATGTAAAAGAGAGGGGATACAGATAGAGACTGTAAGTCAGCAAAACTGCCGCTCTTCTCCTGGTTCCCCAGGGAGACTGCCATGGTCAGCAGCCCTCTCTCTATCCCCCTCCCACTTGTCCTCCCTCATCTTCTCGCCGTTTCTCCCCTGTTTGTGAAGGAGGCGTGCGAGCAAGGAAGAGGCAGGGCACGTTAGCCCAGGCTGGGGGAGTGGAACTCAGACGCTAGGCAAAGAATACAAACACACACATTGACATGCACACGCACACACATGCTCAGTCAGCGTAAGTGACACAAGTGCTGGCTCCATTCAGCACTGAGTAGACTGACTCACTGCTATCCATTAGCCAGCATGCCGCATAGAAAGAGGAGTTTCACTTTTGGAGCCTATGGAGGGTAAGAATAAATATCCTAATAATTTACAGACCAGCTATTCATCTTCACAGCTCTCATGTGTGGTTATATGTGTGTTTGTGTGTCTGTTTCTGGCACCTGGTTTGATGACTGTGCATATTCTGTGTCTGTATTTTTGCTTGGATGTTTGTGTTCTTGGTGCTTTGGAATTTCATCATTTATATCAAAACAGCTTGTAGCTCACCACTGGATTCGATATTACTGCTTGATGTTCATTTATTAAGGTATTAAGGTAATTGTCTGCAGTTATGATGGGGTAGAAGCTAGAGGGACACAAACAAGATGAGGTGAAAAAATCACAAGAGAAAACAGTATTGGAAGGTTCAAATTACAGTCAAGTAATATGCATAGTAATAATATACTCACAAAAATATCCCCTTATTGTTTGTATTCCTGTGAATGTGGGCTTGTGCGGATTTTTCTCTGTTCTGTAAGATAGATTTATTTCAAACTTGCCTTTGATATGGCATTTTCTTTATAAAGAAAGAAGTATGTGCTGTACAGTTGAGTGTTTGTCACTGGGCACTTATGTCCACAGTGTATTTATGTGGCCCACTTGAGACTTTAAAGGACACTGGGCAGTAGAGTCAGCCAAAAATTTTTTATGGTCAAAAGAACAGGTGCCCCAGTGCAACTGCATGCCTGACAGTGAAAGTGTTGTTGCATAAATTTGGTGTGTGTGTTTGTGTGTGTGTTCAAAATAGCAAACTAGCAGAGACAGTTACAGCTAGGTTGAGCAATGTATCAATTTTAATTTAGTGGCTGCAACAATAACATCAGCTTTTTTGGCTGTTAGCCCATCAGAGGAGGTATGTTTTTAGGGCCTTGGCCCTATCTCACTCTCCAAAAGTGCCAACGATTGTATTCTACAGGTGCCCTTATACTTTGCAGCTTATCGCTTCCTTTTGCTTAACCAGAATGCTCAGTGAGCTCAAGTTACCTTCAGTGCGAACAATTTGTGATTTTCTCTAAGTGAGCTATTTCTGCCTGGAGTGCCAGAAGTACTTGATGTACCAATCATACCTCCATGACTTCCTTGACAATTTATTAATTACTTTTAATATTTAATATAATTTCTGGTTGTAAACAGTTAAGCTACAGCCATGTGAAAAGGAAAGACTACGCAGTCCTGTGAAAAACTAAGTGCACCTACTGCTTCCATGGGAATTAACAGGATACGTAGCAGTCATGTGCTGCTAATCAAATACACTCCATTAACTGATCATTAATTGATTATCAGCAAGTGAGAGCACCTCTGAAAAACCAGAACTTTTGGCAGTTCGCTGGTCTGGGGAATTCAGGTGTGTGTTAACACAATGTCACAGTCTTCCTAGGAGCGAAGGTTGAACAAATCACATGACTTCTGGAACAATACCCTTTGGACAGCTGTGACCAAAGTTGAGATGGTTGGCCATAATTCAAAAAACACATTATACCAACTGTCAAGTGTGGTGGTAGAAGAGTTGAGCTTGTTTTGCAACGACGAGACCTGAACAGTTTGCAATCATTAAGTTCGCCAAGAACTCCTCTGTATACTGAAGCATTCTAGAGTCAGATGTGGCCAAATGAGGCCATCAGCTAAAACTTGGCTGAAACTGGTTCATGCAACAGGACAATGATCCCAAGCACAGCAGCAAATCTACAACAGACTGGCTGAAAAAGAAAAGAATCAAGGTGTTGTAATGGCCCAGTAAAAGTCCAGAACTCAACCTTGCTAAGACTTTCAGAGAACTCAATGAACTGAATCAATATTGTAAAGAAGAGAGTGCTAAATTTCCTTCACAATGATTTGAGAGACTGATAAATTCATACAGAAAAAGATTATTTCAAATTGGGTGTGCTAAAGGTGGCTCTACAACCTATTGAATCATGAGGTGTACTTAGTTTTCTTTTTCACTTAACTGTAGCTGATGATTATTTTTTCAGCATCAGGTACATAACAACTAATCCAGGACTGATAGAAAAGCTCTAGGAAATCTTTGTGTGCTGAACTTTAAATAGATGTGGTGAGGTTAAATAGATTTACAGTATATTTGCCAAAACAATCATTAATTTTCATCATTTTTTATCTATATAAAGACAGAAAAAACTATTAGAAAACACTCAAATAAAAGCATAAATTAAATCTTTTTTATGTTTTTTTCTTAAAGTTTGTTTTTGAGGTCATTAGGTTCTGCTGTGGCTTTTAGAACCGCAGTTCTTACCAGCTGTCAAGTACTACTAGTGTTTTCCACCCTCTGGCCTCAGGGGGCAATATTTAGTCCATTAAAGATTGGCACACCACAATAAGAAGATAATATGTGAGAAAAGCAACACAAAAGTTGGGTTTATGCTTTATTGCAAGTGTTTTCACGCTCCCTGTTTCATTTTTTAAAAGAGATAAAGACTTAAAGGATGAGGAAACTCCAGCTTCTTTCATAAAACTCAGGCAGGAGATGAGGCTAATAAAGAGCTAACCTATAACTTAAGCTTTTTACTAAATTTGCAGAATTGTTCTTTATGTATCAGTAAGTGTTAAAGCCTCATGATAGACCTACTCACTCCATTAGATGACTCCTAACTATTACTAATTGGTACAGCTTGTTATTTCCATATAATTGCTGGTGTAACTTGAAGAGTTTTTAGCCAGTACACAGCTGGTGAGCTAAACATACAAAGATATCTAAATGTTTATATACCATTCCACATATATGGAAAATAAAACATTACAATTTCAAACCCCGAAGCTTTACAGTGACCTTTTGCTGGAAGAAATTTTGATTATAACAAACACGCCACTTTGTTTGCACTCATTATTCACAGCTTATTACACCCATGCAGTGGAACATTCGATTGAAAACACTGGGAAATGCAGATCTCCCCTCTGTAAAAAGCAAAGCACTTGCTTTTCTGTTTAGCGTTGGTTTTGAATGCACTGGCATTTCAATAGGTCAGTACGCTCGCTAACATTAGCAAGTAATTTGTAATACACTCTGCTCCCTGCATGCCATTGGCATTCACCTAGGGGAATGCAACCTCTCTGTTCTCTCCAGATTGTTCTTTCTTTGACACAGCATCATTTTGGCATCAATAAAAATAATAGAACTGCCATTTAATTTGAGTTGTTAAATACTAGATTGATGTTTTACCTTGGGTAGGTTATAGCCCTTGCTTTGATGGCTCTTTTTTTTTCTACTTTCATTTTTCTGAATAATGCAGTCTAGTAGCAGAAATATTCTTAGTCAACTGGGATAATGTTGCAACACTGCACTTTCATATCCTTCTACTTTCTCTTATTGTAAGGTTTCCTTTTACATTCCTTTTTCTAATACAAGTCTTATATGTTACTGTCATATACTGTCTTTGCTTCTGTTTGTCTCAGAGAGGCCGTTTCCCTGTAAGCTCCTTTATCATGAAATTAACACAGAGCCATGACTTGTTAAATGAACTGAATGCTCTCCCAGTAACCCTACTGACAATAGCTTCAGGCAACCAGAACAATGATGCTGTATGTTGAAGTGTCCCATTGAAAGACTGAAAGAATACTTCCCAATCCTGTTCAAAAACAAGTGTGTGGAAAGACAGGCACTGTTTTGAAATCTGAGCAGGCCTCATTTGCCATATGCATTCTCTGGTCAGCTGATTGGAAACTGCTATTTCTTCAAGTAAACAAGACCACAGACTCTTTAGAAAAATGTTGTTTCGCAGTGTGAAATAAAATACTTGATTCACAATAACAACACAAGATTAGCAATCAGTTCTAGTTCAACAGCCAAAGCTGGGGCTGGCAACATGTTTTTGGGGTCCTAAAAAAATCCATTAGAAGCTTTCAGTGTATTGTTGTTTAAGAGGAAATTAGATTTCTGCACCCCATCTGGGGTCAGTGGAGACTTTGGCAAATCACGTCTTTTCTGACAAGAGCAGGTGAGCAGTACAGTTAAGTCCATAAGTATTTGACCTTTTTTTTTTGCCGTTTTGCCTCTATATACTACCGCAGAGGTTTTTAAATCAAGGAGTCAACAGTCAATGTTATTGAAATGGAGACTTTCAGCTTTAATTCAAGGGGACTGACAAAAGAATTGCATTAACTGTTTAGAAATTACAGCCATTTTAGCTCCCCATTTCCATAGGCTCAAATGTAATGGAACAAACTAACAATTTCTAAATAAGGATTGTTTAAAAATATTTGGACAAAAATCAGCTGTAAATTACTGCCTGAAGTCTAGAACCCATGGACATCACCAAATGCTGTTTTTTCCCTTGAGCTGCTTTACCAGACCTTTACTGCTGCTCGTTTGTGGGACTCTCACTTTTGTCTTCAGTAATTGAAATGCCAAGATCAAGTGACTGACGTGGCCATTGAAGACTATCCCTTTGCTTTGTCCAGAGAAACTCTTGGGTTGCTTTTGCAGTACGCTTTGGGTCATTATCCATTTGCACTACGAAGCACCATCCAATTGGTTTTGCAGCATTTGGCTGAATCTGAGCAGAGTATCACCCTGTGCACTTCAGAATTCATCCTGCTACTTCTATCAGCAGTCAGATCCAGAGGTAGTAAAAGTACACACATTCCTTAGTCAAGCAGATGCTGGTAGAAGCTGAAGTACTGATTCAACTTCTATACTCAAGTAAAAGTGAAAAAGTACAGGCCCTGAAATGTACTCAGAGAATTAAAAATAAAAGTAGCTCTTTGAAGAAAATTGCCTGTTGTCTACATTGCAGATGGATGACTTTGTGTCCACATCTAACCAGAAGAATGATTATAGTGCATAAATCATATGATTTTGCCAGTTTCATCTCTATGTATTTTACATCTGTCTCTTGCAATAGGCACTTCTATGTGTTACTGTTCCCTCCGTTTAGGTTTAAATTTGTTTGATGTTGGGAAGATGCCCAGTGAAATAATCAACAACTCCACTCAAATGTGTTAAACCTAAAGAGTAATGAGCCTGTTTTAAAAATGTAAAGAGTAGAAAGTAGAGGTATTTGTGTAAAAATGTAGGGATTAAAAGTAAAAAAGTTGTCAGGGAAAATAAATACAAAAATACAATTCAATTCAATTCAGTTTTACTTTTATAGCACCAATTCACAACAAAAATCACTTCAACATGCTTTACACTGTAAGGTAAAGATCCTACAGTGTTAGAGAGAAAACCCCAACAATCAGATGATCCCCTTTGAGCAAGCACTCAGTGACTGTGGGAAGGAAGAACTCCCTTTTAACAGGATGAGACCTCCAGCAGATGGCTGCTTCTTCCTGAGCCTGGTACAGTAATGAATTATTGTATTTGTACACTGGACTCAGTTTCAGTTGCAGCCATATATGCTCATGCCATAACATTGCTGCCACTATGTTTGAAAGATGATGAGGTATGCTTAATATCATGAGCTGTTCCTTTCCTTCTCCATACTTTTCTCTTCATATCATTCTGGTATGTGGTCACAGGGTCATATCATCTTGGTTTCTTGTATTCAAAGAATTTTTTTTTTTCCCAGAACTGGGCAGGTGCTTAGATGTTTTGTACCAAATGCTAATCTGATCTTCCTGTTCTTGAGTTTAAACAGAGTTTTGCACCTTGTTGCAAACCCTCTGTACAATCTGTTCCATCAGGAAAGGCATTCGGTATGAAATCACCTATGTGAATTCATCCGCTGTGGTGACCCCTGGAAAAATACAAGGGAGCAGCAGAAATCCTCTGTAGTTAGAGTCATGAATATGTCTCTTGATTTTAGACTTTGACAATAATATACCTTCCTCCTTGAGAGTGTTGTAAACTTGGCTAGATTTTGTAAATGGTTTGGGTTTTTTTAACCAAAGAAAGAATTTGCATCTACTTTTGTTGTCTTCTGTGGCCTTCTAGGCCTTTTGGTGTTGCAGAGCTGGCCAGTGCTTTCCTTTTTAAAAATGTTCCAGATTGTTATTTTGGGCTCTCCTGAAGTTTTTTGCTGATTGGCCTCCTTTGCTTGTATTGATTGCACCTCATATTGAGAATTTCATCAAAGAGCTACCAAGTGCAAGTTCAGCACTTGGAATCAACTCCAGATCTTCTATTTGCTTAGCCTGTCATGGAACAATAAGGGAATAGGTCTCACCTGGAAGTGAAAGCGCTCATCAGTCAGTTGTTCTGTTACTTCTGAGTGTCTGAAAATGGGGGACTATGTATAAAAATGGTTATATTTCCCATACAGTTAATGCAATTCTTTTTATTAAATCTGCTGAAGCAAAACTGACAATCTGCACTTCAGTCACATCAGTTTTGGTTTAAAATTCACTGTGGTGGTGCACAGGAAAAATTTGATTCCAGTGTCCAAAAACTTATGGACTTAATTGAATAAAGTTATGTAGACAACAAAAAAATCAGTGGAGGAAATAAGCTGTGGTGGCGTAGCTTTAATCTATGAAAGTGTTTATCTAGTACCATAAAGCAAAAATACAGCCAAAAAGCCAAAGCCTATGAATCATGTGTTGATCTCCCAGCAAATTTGGTGGGACGGGCTTAAAACAGAGAGGAGAGAGCTGCAGGAGGAGGGCTGACAGGTCTCATATTGTGTTTAACTATATTTTTACAATTTTTTTATGTGTTATGTTTTTCTGACAAAAACATGTGAGGTTCCATATTTTTTAAGAACAATAGGTTTTATTTTAATGAAGGCAGTTCTTTATTTTCACACCTTGTGCTGTTTGAAAATAGAATGGCTTTTGTCTGATTTTTGATGATCAGTTGTCTAAGCACATTGTTTGGATTTAAGCATGAACAATGAGAAGACAGCATAGAGGGGCTCATTTTGTTTGACAAAGCAAATGTTTGCATGAAAAAGATGATCACACTGGAAGGCAGAGCTACTTGAGAACAGGAGACCATTCAAGTACCAATAGGGCAGTGGCAAAACAAACAAGAGCTGTAGGGCAACCAGAGGGCTCTTCAGTGCCTATGCTCACAGTCCACCTTGCATATTTACTTTGACATTCTCATTCATATAAACAATAACATGCCATCTGCAGAAAACAATTGGAAGGGAAGGCATTAGCCGAGCCACAGTTAATCATTTAATTTTTGAAAATGCTACCGAACTTTAAATTATTTAAAAAAAAGTTTAAACAGGTAAGCTGGATAGTTTATTCTCGACACATCAGCTTCAAGAAATGATATATTCATTTCATACAGAAATAAATATGTGACCTTCTCATCTTTATCTAACCCATTTGCATTGGTTTCCTCTTTCTTCCACCTTTTTTGTGAGAATTAGCAAATTTCTGCATTTTGATGTCAATGACGTAACTATGTCACAATTTCCTTTAGCTTCAGCCTAGGTGATGTTTCACTAATGAAAAGCTTTTGATGTGCACAGTTTTCTTTACCACACACATATTCCTAACATCTTTGATGGCAAATCAGAGAGCAGAGTTTAAAAAGTGTTCATATAGATTAAAGGATTTGATTTTTTTAACCAAGAAAAGAATTTGGGGAAAAAGAAAGGGAGCAGCTGAAGGTGTTGTTCTCATATTAGATTAAAGGAACAGCATGTAACAATCTCATATCTCTGCAAATCTTCTGAAATCTAAACCTAAAGGTCCCATGTTCTGAAATTCCACTTTCATAGGATTATGAAATTTTTGTAAATAACGACGTGCAAAGTATGAGCTGTGAAAATCTGAAGCCTCTTACTCCTGGCATTCTTCTAGCCCTCCAGCTTTACAAGCCAGTAAGAATTTCCTTATCTTTCTATGTAGAAACAAGGAACCAATAGGCGTTTAGCTAAACAGTCACCATTTACTCGCCACCTCGCGGATTTCTTCTCTGTGGGTCAGTGCTAAGCGTAGTACAGCATGCTGCTAATACAGATGCTAAAAAAAAACTGCTGTGAATGGTCAGCACCAAAACATGTTTAGCAAAACTCACGATCAGTTTAACTGTAGGCTGTATTTAAAGTGTTTTCTAGGCTTAAGGTTCTGCTGGACAGCTCTTTGTGACTCCAGGTGTGCTCCTGGTTAAAACCAGCAGCCTCCTCTGAAAAACCAAATTGAAAATTTATCTGCAAAGGAACAACCTGCTGCTGCAATTTCCCCCCTGGGGAAAGTATTCTGATTCTGATTCTGATTCTGCCTCACTTGGTTAGTTTGTTTGTGCGGCTGGTATTTTAACATGTTAGACTGATGTGTTAAACACCAGTCACACAGAAACTTGTCCTCAGAGGTAGAGTTAGTATTTTTTTTTTTTTTGTTAATGGAGTCTGGTGGATGTAATGAAAGGAACATATGGGCTCCAGTAAAATATCAAAAAGGCCTGTGTGTAAACTGTAAAGTGATGAAAATGCACTTGATGAAATCTACACATAACCAGACTCACATTTTCTGTGTTGTCCTGTCACCCTAAGAAGTGAAAACCCAGTCAATTATGTTAGCTGATGACCCAGCTATTATCCTGTTCCTGTGCTGCCCCCTCAGGAATAGGATAACAGCGTTGTTGCCTATCCGGGCTAATGTGCCTTAATGTGATTATTAGCTTTGATTGTATAGGCACAGGTCGGAGCACTGTGGAAAATTAAATGCTGAGGGACAACTGTGAACTGTGGAAACTTTTAAGGAGTGATTTATAACAAATGGAAAAATACTGGGTGTGTGTTTCTCTGTGTTTATATGTGATTAGTGCAGTTACACTCAGCTGGCTTTCTGTTAGCTGTTTACATCTGTTTGCTTCTCTCCTGCTTTTAAAAGAGCTGAATTCGCAGTAAATCTTTTCTCATGGATATATGTTCCAGAGCGGACGAAGCAAGTTCAACATACCCAGGATGTCTTTCCATTATCTGTGTTCAATTAACCTAACACTGGCGATCAGGATAAGCGGTCACACAAAGGCGGTTATTAACTGGATAGCTCAACACAGGGTTTCTCTATCCAAACTACAAATGCACTCACATGAAAGGAGGGGCGTTGGCAGCGTCTGACGAATCAGAAGCATGCATAAGTCTAATGGCAGTAGAACAGGTGATTTTTATAAACAAAGATGAAACTATAATATTGGAAAAATATGAAGCAGTTAAACAGTCAGGTAGAAATCAACCCAGATAAAACTGCAGTACGAGTGTCTGCAACAGGCAAAAATGCTGTATAGTAATTTAGTATTAATGCTGTATTAATGTGTGAGTGGAAAAGATCTACTGTATTAATAAAGTTAAGCCTACTCGAATCCAGTCGGAAAACACACTGAGTGTTACAGTATCACAGCTCTGTCATCAAAATACAGGAGAATCTGACAGATTACAGTCATTATTCCTTAAAATGCATTTTTAGATGTGTGTGAGAGAGATTTAGTTTTTGTTCTTTCAGCTGAAGCCCTGTGGTGTTTAATGGTCTGGACAAAAAAAGAACAAACATAAAAATGAAAGTCAAATGTGGGTTTAGTCTATGTGCTGATTTGATTTAGACTACAAATCAGAAAAGTAAATATAGGTGCCCTGTTTTAGGATAATTTATTAAGGCTTGTAGAACAATAAAATTGCTGTAAAATTGTTTACAGCCAAGAGGAATAAAATCTATAGTTTCCCTAAGACTCTGTATTTATTACTGATGCTTAATGACTTTTGACGCTATTAAGACAACTTAAGATCTCCTACTACATGCACCAAGTCCGAGGGATCTTCCAGGATTGGTGACACTGTTTTCCGGAGAACTGATTGGTCAGTAGGTGGTGACTTCATACCTGTTGAGCTTTAATCTAGAACTTAACCGACACTGTTGGCTTTGTAGTGCAGGGCTTTGTTATTCTTGTCAACAACAAAAGCCCTATGAAATATGGCTTTTAATGCTGTACAGAAACTAAAGCAAAAAACTGCTAACTTGAGCCAAGCCACCGTAATAGCAACGTTCTCGGACCAACTCTACAGTCACTCTCATGCACCCATTCTCACTCCGATAGATGCATCTGGAGTAATTTGGGGTTCAATGTCTTGCCCAAGGACACTTTAGCATGTAGATTGGAGAAGCCAGGGATTAAACTGCCAACCTTTTGGTTTGAAGATGACCCTCTCCTGAACCGCAGCTGCCCCAGACATGGTACATAGAACCAGCTGTGTGGTATTCTGGGCAGCAACTTAAAATAAATTCTGGGGACATATGAGGCTAACATTAATATGGCTTAAAATGATAGGATATGGGACATTTAATACTTACCTGAAGTGCATGCATGGCCACAAATGCTGCCCAGATTAGATTAGGTATGTTGCCATGGATAATAATATTATCTTTATATCCTGAGTACAGCCACTCCAACATGATGCAACTGAAATATAATTCAGAGGGAGATAGAATGCCCCACTGCAACTATATTAAAGTGTTCCATTTTCTATCATTTCTGCTCATTTGATTAACAAAAAAGTAAGTAATAATGATCAAAAGTGTTAGAAAGAAAAATAATTTTACTAAAATGCTGGTAGTTCCTTTTGGCTCCGATAAAATCTCTTTGGGTGGCACCAAAAAATCCTCTTTGAAGAGAAAAACCTGTTTGTAAAAAACACCAGTCCTCTAGTGACATGTGTAAACACTAGACAGCAACATTAATTTCTAATTCTATTAATATAACTTACGTTCAGTACTAAAATCATTACACTTGAAGATAAAAAGCCTTGTCATGTGTTTTGCTTGTCTGGTAGATGTGCTAAATATTTCAGCACCAATGTGTCTGTTTTCAAATATACACTGTATCCAACTGTACTGTATCTAAATGAGGACATTCAGCCACTTCACACTGATTTATGTGGGCTGAATGAGCCCATTGACATGAGCTCATTCAGCCCACATGGGGCTGAGATGCAGTACAGCGTCTAGCTCTGGTCATGTTCAGTATTGTTTGACTGGGTGTTTCTCATTACTACCCTACTATTGTTTATACTATTGTTTATGCTTAAAGCCTTGTGCATCTTACTGTGTATATTTTGAAATTGAGTTCGTATACTACAGGATAATCCATCCATCATTCCATCCATTCATTTTCTTCCATGTGTCCAATTCAGGGTCATGGGGGGTTGGGGTCATGTGAAAGGAGAAGCCAGTGCAGGAGTGCTGTAAACATTCATTCTTTCAAGTGGCCAGTAAGGGGGGGGGGGGGGGGGGGGGGTTTGTTTTGGCG
>VUQH01029343.1:3366-18865 GCA_015106775.1 Etroplus canarensis | reverse complement strand
GGGGGGAGTCTGCTTATGCAGAAATCTATAGGGAAACAAACCTTCAGCTTCTGTTATCTACCTTACTAAACACTTTCCTGATGAGTCAAAAAGAGGATAAATCAGGCTATGCTTTACTGTGGGTCTACTTTGTGATGGGGAATATGCTACCATGTGAGCATGCCGTATCCCGGCCTTCTTAGTCAGATCCACACCTCACTAATCACAAGAGTATCATGATGACTACTTCATCGAACCTTTAGTACAGTCAGTGGTTATACTCTTGGTTTGCTGCTGCTATTCAAATATTACTGTGCCAACAAAGTGTAGTCTTTATTTAGGCAATATTGGGTAAGATATGTGACCTTTTCACCTCTGTTTGATTGCAGACTGTATATAAAAGAAAGCCCACACTGTCAAAGGACTTTAGTTATTCCCAACTCCTGCAGGGTGAACTGGGCGTAACACTGACCATGACTCTACCAAAATTTATTGCAGCCGCGGGGAAGTAGAATACATTTTGTGCAAGCTGGGTTCACTAGGATCATGTTTTCAGTGTTAGTTTCACAACTCCATTTCAACAAATGGCTCTTATTTAGAATTTGTGTTATAAGAAACTAACAGCACTGGCCTTCTTCTTCATTATTATACCCTCTGTTTACCAAAGAACATTAATGTCAGGGTTATTTTCCATTGTTGTTTGTGTTCTTTCAGTTTTTTCTGCTGGTGATAAAAACACTAGTTGAAAGTACAACAAACATCTGTAGAGTGAAACAGTGAAGGGCTTTCTGAAACAACTGATGTGATGTTTATGTAGCTATGATCATGAGACTTTTAGGATGATATGCTATATAGACAAAAGTATTCGACCGCCTACAGGAGCTTTAATATCTCAGTCCATAGGCACTGATATAGAGTTGTTCATCTTTTTACACCTAGAACATCTTCAACGCTGCTGGGCTTTCTTCTGTGAGAATTTATGCCTGTTCATCCAGAGGAGCATTTGTGAAGTCAGACACTGATATGGGACGACGGGGCCTGGCTCACAATCTTCTTTATAGTTCATTGCAAAGGTGTTTGATGGGGTTGAGGACAGGGCTTTGTGTGAGCCAGTCAATTCTTCCTCACCAAACTCATCCAACTATGCCTTCATAGACTTTGCTTTGTGCAGTGGGGAACAGTCATGCTGCGACCCTGCTCTGTAACTTTATGTGATCTGCCACTTCTTGGCTGAATTGCTGTGGTTCCTAAGTGCTTGCAATCTGCAATAATACCACTTAATGTTGATCGTAGAATATCTAGGAGGGAAGAAATTTCACCAACTGAATTATTGCGGTGGTGGCATCACATTCAACTTCAGTGAACTCTTTAGAATGATGCATTCTTTCACAAATGTTTGTAAAGGCAGACTACATGTCTAGGTGCTTGATCGTAAACACCTGTGGCAATGGGACTGAATGAAACACCTGAATTCATGATTAAGAGGTGTGGCCCAATACTTGTGTCCATATATGTTTGACCTCCAACTGGATTATGTTAAATTTGCAGCACTTCTAAGATATAGACTTAAAATTGCAAGAACATGTTACTGCAGCAGATTTGTAGCAGAACAACAGACTTATTTGCTTTAAGCTGGATTTCCTCTGGACTGTCTCCTCAGAATTGTCTGCTGACCTACTTGCCATGAGCAGTGTTGCTGACTTAAATGTGAAAAAAATGTTTAAAGTTTAGCTGGAGATGAGAGGAAATTGCAAGCTACTGTTAAAGTCAGATTAAGTTGAATTAACTAATTGTTGAGTGTCAGAGCTGCTGACACAGTGATGGCTGTGGGTTGCTGAGACCCGCCTTGAGCCTTCTTATCCCTGCTGATGTTTGTTGCCATGGCAACTAGTTTGTGGGTGATACCTAGCTGAGAGCAAAGAGGAAGCATAAAAAAACCCAATTTGCTTGTATTTTGCTACAACCTCCTGAGGTGTAATTCTTCTCTGTGCTATGATGGGCTGTGAAATGCATGGGTTAATCTAGTCTTTTTTAGAAAATAAAATCAAAACAAGGCTACACAGAGTCTATTCACTGTGAGATTTGAATGTGCAAATCTGACTCATAGCACAGAAATGCATTAGCACAGGCATATTTATTATAGCCTACTTTTGTCCACTCCAGCCATGACAGAATATTCTTTGTTTTGCTGCTACAGCTGAGATTTTTTTCATGACTGGCTGTTGTCAACTCTTCTGCTTCTTCTATGTCTTCTCAGTACCTATTTGCTTTGCTTTACTTAGAGAATGTCATATACAATTAATAAAGATTGCCTTTTTAGAATCGTGCTATATGTATAATAATTGCTGAGTGTAGGACAGATTATTTTTTGCATTCTTTTGAGTTACTGTCCCAGCATAGGGGTTTAGACGTTCAATTTACAAGCAAAAGGTCCCTGGTTCAATTCCAGGTGGGGACACAAGCCCCTCTCACCATGGAGGGTTGCATCAGGAAGGGCATCTGGTGTAAAACCTCTGCCATGTTAACAATACGGATTAATCCCCTGTGGCGACCCTTTGGGAAAAATGCAAGGGAGCAGCCGCAGGGACATTTCAGATCAGCATAATGTGTATATAATTAGTGTTAGACATACAGTATTGTGCAAAAGTGTCAAGCCATCCCTTATTTCTTCATATTTTGCTTCCAAGGAGCAAGACTTTCTTTTAATTTTTTAAGTAGTCTTGAACAACAGTTCTCCAGGCTTTCTGAAGGTATTTCTGAAGTTTTTCTTTGAACACTGCCAGCTTTTTCACCCATTTTTAGTCCAGTGGCACTAGCACTTGATGTGCAGTGTGTCCTTAGGGAACTGGATAAGTGGAGGACAAAAGAAGAAGGGGGAGACATTAAAAACTATCTGCAGTGGATGAACAGTATCTGAAAGTCATGCCCTTAAGAAAAAAAAAATCCAGCAACGACCTGACACAGAACATGAGAAGTCAGAATCAGAATACTTTATTAATCCCAGGGTGGAAATTGTATGAGTCTGGCCCTTCGGTTAATCAATCTATTGTTCACTAAATCCTTCACAGAAATGGTCTCAGTGAAAGGATACCTGTCAAGATGCATTTCTTAAGGAAAGAAAACAGGGTAAAAAAAGCTAAAGTATGCCAAATTACACAAGAACTAGACTGAAACTGAGTGACAACAGGTCTTATGAACTGATCAATCTGAATTTGAACTTTTTGACAGAAAAGGCCAGGAGAGAGGTGCAACAGTGAGTATCTATACCCATCTGTAAAACACAGTGGAGGCTCTGTCATGGTTTGGGGCTGCATTTCAGCCAGTGGTGTCAGTGATCTTGTCAAAATTGATGTAATCATGAACACAGAGAAGTATCATCAGATTTTTATCCACCACAAAATATCGTTTAGAAAGCACTTAATTGGCAGTGGCTTTATTTTTCAGCATGAAAGTTATCCCAAATGCACTGCCAATGTAATATAAGCCTACCTGGCTAGAAAAGGACACAATGGAACACTATCAGTCATGGATTGGCCACCTAGGGCCCAGACCTCAGCATTATTGAAGCAATGTGGGATCATCTTGGCAGAGAACAAAACAAAGGGCAGCTAACATCCAAAGAAGAACTTCGGAATGTCTTTCAAGAAGCCTGACGAACTATTTGGGAAGACTCCCTAAAGAAATGGCAAGAAAATTGCCTGAAAGACCTCAGGCTCTGTTGAAGAATAAAAGTGATCACACCAAATTTTGCCTTTCAAGCTCATTAGAATTGTACAAACTCTGTTTTTTCCTTATGTACTATATTTCCACTTAAGTTTGCAAATTAAGTGAATTGTTGCACTTATTTTGATTTTCCAAGAAAAATATAAAGAAATAAGGGGTTGCTCAAGATTTTTGCATACTGCTGAACATATTTTGCAGATCACCAGGTGACACACCAGAAGTTCTTCACAAAATGTTCAGATCAGATTGTGAAATGTTAACTGTTGATAGGAATAAAGGCAAGCAGCTTTTCCTGTAGCTTCCTGAGTTTTTTGGTAATTTATCTAAACACCATTTAATTTGTTTCATCAATCACACACCTCATATTCTTTCATATCCCTATGCAGTGTATCCTGCCATAAACTTTTGCAGCTTAGCACAGGAAAAAAGAGGAGTACATGATGATTTCATGCCCCAGTATATCTGTAGGAGGTCTGAGCTGTTGGGTGTCATGTTTTGTTGTCTAGCTAAGGTTAAGTTTTATTTCTAATTTTCTGTATTTGTTTTGGGTTGTCTGGTTTGGAGTCTCTATCCAATAATCTTGACACACCCTGGTTGATTTCATTTTATGGAAATTCCATGAAACCTGAGAATCTGGGTAAGCAGCACAGGATGAGGTTGAGGAAAATGTTATTCTTAGTGATGCAGCACATATGAAAACAGCTTTTGCCTCCTCACATTCAGCTTTGCAAGAGCAGAGCCAACAGATCACAAGTACTCTTCTGCTATCCCAAGGACCAGAATGCATTTTCTTTAAGATGGAGTGCTGATTTATCTACAGACATGTGTCTGTTATGCTCAGTGAAATCAACACTGGTGGTAGATTTGGGATACAATGACACCACAAATTCCATCTGGGTGTCATTATGTGTCACATGGAGGCCTGGGGTTGAAAACGATGAGTGATCTTCTGCACTGAGGGGAATCAGGCGACAACCTACTGTAACAACACAAGTCTGTTGATTTGTGACTCCACAGTGCAGTGAACAAACAACCCCCCCCCCAGGGCCTGTTTCCTCTCACTTACAGTTTTCTCAGAAGAAGGAAGCTTTAAGTTTTCATTTATCTTTTGAGAATTTCTCATAAACAAAAGAAGAAGTACAAATTTTTTTTTAAAACCACTGGTTCTTAAGTTACCTCGGTGGGGATTTCTTGTAATCAATGAAACAAAAAGATCTTTTTATTTGAATGGGACCTGGACATCTTTATGTAGAATGATTTGTGAGGTGTGAGTTTATGAGTTTATGATATTTGGCCCATGGCTTTCGATCAGTTTATTCCTTTTTGTCATAACTTAAATACTGTATCTCAACAACTGATGGTTTGTTATGAAATTTTATGAAGCCATTGATGGTCCTCATTAGCAGGTTGACATTTTTTATTTTTAGTGAAATATGCCAGCTGATAGG
The DNA here is from genome assembly GCA_015106775.1 of Etroplus canarensis. NCBI lineage: Eukaryota > Metazoa > Chordata > Actinopteri > Cichliformes > Cichlidae > Etroplus > Etroplus canarensis. Next base: position 13,715 of record VUQH01029343.1, on the reverse strand, counting down.
GAAAGGCTATGAAACTGGCTTCTGACATCTATGAATTACACTAATACACTAACATTGCTCATATAATGATTTTGCTTTTGCAATTCCATCCTCTGTTCAAAGTTTGCCTGCTAAAACTGTGATATTCTCCTCACTTTTAGCTGCAGTTTGTCATTAGATCTAAATGTGAGATAATAACCTTTATCATGCTAATACGTAAAAACAGTGAGCTTGGTCAAAATGGTACAAATGTCTAGCCAGAGAGCAGCTATCTTGGTATAGTCTTATTTGTATTTATATTTCTCACAGAGCAAGCGTCACTTCTTCTTCCAGAATCGCTTGATCCATCAGGTGTTGCTGTGTCATGCACAGTAATCATTTCCATAGAAAGATGAGTAAGAGCTCTAAACCATGGCGGCCCTATTGGCAGATAAAGGGTGGGAGCAGGCAGAGTGTTTTGGCTTGATGGATTTCTCCTTCGTATGGTATAGAAAACACAGTCAACAACAAGGGAAAATCAACATAAAACCAACCTTAGTATTTGCTTATTTGTTTTGCTTTTGCACTGTTTGGCAGTGTATCTTCTTGATTATTACTGAGGGATCAATACATGACTAAAGGTGCAGATGAAGAAGCCACATGGTCTGCAGTCCTTAGTCACCAGTATCCACTTTGTTGTTGTCATTAAACTTAAAGGCTACATCCCAAGAGAAGCTTTGTTTTGTCTTTGTGACATTTTCAGATTACAAGCAGAGTAAAAGTGTTTGGTCCTTTAAGTGTGTCACGTGGTTAAAATTCTCCCTCATGGGCTTCAATATCATGATAAAGATCTTTTTGCTTGATGAGCCGAACCACCCCATTTGTCCTTAATTTCATATCAAGATCATGTTTCTTCTGCACACACAGTGCCACCTTTTGGTAGAAATAAGGCTCTACATCTCATCCAAGGAGTTCCAAACACTGCTTCATCTGGTTATTGTTTCCAATGCTTGCTGCTTAAATCTGTTGATCCAGAGTATGTAAAGACAGGGGATATTTTATCTTCGACTGACAGAGCGTAATGAGCCTCAAAGCGTAGATCAAAACTAGAGCGAGATTCATTTTGTCTCAAAAACCAAAAGACTAATAATTATCCTTTCACTTTAAGAAATGTAGTTTTAACAGATGGCAGGAATTATTTCAAGGTTACTCAGCTTGCTGCATAACCAGCCTCTCCCAGTTCACTGGATTTTTTGTAGGTGCACCTTTCACACTTATATAAGTCTACATAAACCTACAGGCAAGCAGGAGCACTCAAACTAATGTTCACATGTTAGTGACTCTAGGTTTTGTATTCCTGTTTGTTTTTCGTTTAGAATTTGAAGTGACTATGCACCTATTTATTTTATTAAAATGTACTTGTTTTTAGCAAACGTGGCATTATGTAAGTGTTAAATTGTAGGTAGGCATATTTAATTAGCACTGTAACAACTGTGCTATTTCTGATTGTTTTTTCAGAGTGGACAAGACATTCTCCAAGGCCAGAAGCATATGGTAAGTTTTTCCTCCGTCATTAAATTAAATGACATTCCTTTATGTTTTAATTGTAATAAACAAATACAGCAGATTGAAGTTTTAAATTTTCCAGCTTACTTCTGTTGGTGATCAATGTCACTAACTCAGACCAACTTTGTAGGTGTGAAATGTGTGAATCAGTGCAGTGAGTAGAGTTAAGTAAGATGAATGGGCCTGTAAAAGGTAGAACAGATGGGCAGCAGAGGGGAAACAGATACCCAGCCCGTCCTGCCATCTCTGCAGTGCTGGCAAGGTTGGAGTGCTGCTGTGAGTGGCACAAGGAGAGAGGCAGGGATCTGAGCATGTACACCTCCTGCCACTGCAGATACACAACACCATTTTTGAAAGCTTTAGGCATGGTGGGATGAGTGTCTGGCCCTCATCCCCTTCTGTCTGAATGTAGCACATTATACAGTGCTTTGCCATATTATCATCACTCCTTCCCTCTGGAGTACAAATACAGGAGGATATCTTTTTCCAGCCAGGCCTGCGTCACTCGGCAGTGACTGGGCTTGTTTGCACAGGCTGTCGTCCGGCCATCAGCTGCTAATGTGGCCTGAGACAGAATGATTGCACCTCATTGTAAAGAAGAAGACTGTGGAAGAAAACTGGAGCAAACCAAAGCTGAAGAGGAGGAGCTAGAAGAGGATACAGAAGCAGAATAGGAGATAAAAGAATTCTGGGTGTGAAGAGGAGGAAGAAGGGAAAGGAACTGACTGGATGAGGTGACATTACAAGTAGAAAGTGTGGTGCCTGCATTAAAAAGGCAAGACAGAATAATGAGAGTTCATCGGTCACACTTGTTTTTTTGCCAACATGATTTTCTTCAAAGCAGGGAATAATCCAACAAACCCTGCTTGATGAATTTGGTGCACTGTCTTTGAATTACTTTACAATATCATCATCAGTTCATACACAGCAGGATAGATCATTTTCATCAGAAAAACTGGTGGTGTCAGGATAAAGCAACAGTGAATGTGCCACCAGAAATTTCACAAACTTTTTAAAAAGTCAGTAAGGATTGGCATGTTCAGTATGATGGACGTGACCGGAAATTATGTCTGTGAGCTAAAAAATCTGACAGCAAAACGTTAAGAGAACCCAACAAAATGCCATGCTCACCTTTCTGAATTGGAAGGCCAAGAAAATTACGGTGAGTTTGTCATTGACTTGCTTTTAGATTATTCTGAAAAGAAGTGCATGATTCCCCAGCTGCCTGGCAAAAAGATCGCAATATCCTAAGGATTATCTTCATTATCCCTCTGTTGCATTCATACTTTTTCATCATATAGACATAACGATTACACAGCACACCCTGTGTGTACAGTGGCCTAATGTTAGGAAGTGTTCAGTTTTGATCCTTCCACCCTTGTATTTGATTAAATGTTAAATGATCACCATCCATCTGGTCACTGTGGGTCATACACAATAAACACATGATTCTCAAACCCTGTTTCTGCGCTCTGCAGGGAAGGCCTGTAATTGGTTGTAATCCTGTCTAGCTAAGCTCCCCTGATGGAAGCAAATGGAAGAGGAGGGTTAACGTGGATAATGGCTATACTGAGATGTTGTATAAGAGTATTTCTTCTTCTCTCTTAACTACACACATATGAACATACATCCAAACAAAGAGTGCACTCTGCTCCTCTGTCCCCGGAGCATGATGAATTATTGTAGCAGGCTGCCAGTTGTATAACTCCCTGCCCATTCTTTAAAACAAGCCACAGATTCCACTCTCTCATCCATGCTTCAGCTCACCTGACCTTCATGCAGGACAGGTCTGCACTTTTGAACCACCCCCAGGTGTCACTTTTGCTAGCAACAAAAAAAAAAAAATCAGGCTAGACCTTGAATTTGCCATCAGAGAGCAGTGAACTTTGCTGGAGATGCAGGAAGAAACAAAAGAGAATCTTTTCTTTCATCCATTCTGAAGTTTTCATGTAAATGAAAGGGACTGAATTAAATGTACATATTTTCCCTCTGGTCTATATTGCCATTTATCCATTTTGTTATGAGTTGCCCAGTTTTGAGATATTGGTTCCCTTCTCTGAATATAACAGAACTAAATGGCACTTGGTCTTATGGTGCTCCAAGGCAACACCAAAGAATACATTTGAAAAACTCAGCAGCCATATCTCTTTCTGGAAATCATGACCTAGTTACTAAAAAAAAAACATCTATAAACCTTGTTGGGAGCAGTTTCATGTAGGAAGTATTTTCTCTATCCTTAACTACACCTGCGAACTGCATCATTGCAGGTGAAATGCATCTACTTACATGTGATGAGAAGCTCATGCTAGTTATAATGTGACAGGATGCAAACATTCTCAGCTGAGCTGTAATGTAGTTCAGGAGAGAGAAAATTGTGCCTACATGAAAATGCTTTTAACAAGGTTTTCAGATGATTTTGATTTCTGGGTTATATAATTTCTTCTATATTGGATTCTTGTCATTGTTTCTTGGTTAATATATATTTGAGTCTTAAAGGACCATTGTGTGAGATTTAGTGGCATCTTACAATGAAAATTACAATACAGACTGCAACAACTGAATGCCTGAATTAGAAATTCAACTAAATTGAATAAGATTTAGGAATCAGAGGTTTAGCTTTTAGACCCCAGAAGTAAGGGATTATAGCTGAAGAGTAATGTTAGCCGTTGTTAGCACTGTGATGGCATTAATAGCAAAGGGAAAGCTAATATTCTAGTCTGTTTGTCTATTCTGAGCTACTGTACAAACATGGCGCAACATGATAATTCCTCTGCTAACATTGTATATACAAGTAGCTTTTTGTAAATGAATAAAAACACAACAATTATTATCCTAGAGTGATTTTCCATGATCAAAAGCATAAATATGTGTGTTAGATTAAATTTTTTAAAAGCAGATCATCTTAAATCTTACACACTGGCCCTTTAATATGTGTTAGGTGTTTTAATGTTGTAATGTAGTTTTATTGTTAAAGGTTTTGTTTGGTGAATTTTGTGATTGCCTATTCTGATTTCTTATTTTTCTAGTGTTCTGGAAGTTTCACTTCTTGCATTGCAAAATCCTGTGTAATCATGACTTTCAGTTTTAGCTTGCTTGTGTTTAGGTTCATGTCTGTTTTCATCATTTAACAGAAGCAGCCTCTCCAGTTTTCTGTTCTGCCTTCCTCTGTCGCATACTATGTTTGTACCTGGGTCCCTTGTGTTTACTTGCCTTGTACATCTTGTTTCTTGTTAGTATTCTTGTTTCTCTTGATTATTTCCTGTTTAACTTTGAAGATTTGTTTCTTTTGTGTCCCGTGTCCCTGATTGTTTCTGTCTGTTTTGAACTGTGTTCATCTGTGCTCCACTCCCTCCTGTTTCTCATTAGTAATCAGTCCTCTGTGTCTATATAGACCCATCTTCCCTTTGTTCATTGTCAGAGTGTTGTCTGTTGTGACTTCCCTGTGTTTTTTGTTTTTATGGGGGGCCTTCTGTTAGTTAAACACTCCAGATGTTTTTACTTTTAGAGCCTGTGCTCATCCTGAATGAAAGGCTTGCTTTTTGTGCTTTTTGTTGTCGTCCACTTACTGGTTCCCCACCTCTGCACTCCACAGTTCTGACACTCATGTTAATTGGTATTTTTATGATAAAATACAATATATTATGAAAATCTCACAGTGAAAATCTCAACAACATACACTCAATGGCCACTTAACATACTGCTAGAAGTGGGTTGGCTCCAAGTACAGTGATTACTGTAAACTCATTGGCATGTTTAAGGAACCAGTTTGAGATTATTTAAGTTTTGTGGCATGGTGCATTATCCTGCTGGAAGCAGCCATCAGAAGACAGTGCAATGTAGTCATAAAGGGTTGGACATGGTCAACAACAATACTGAGGAATTTAAACGATGCTCAGTTGGTACTAAGTGCACCAAAAAAATATCCTCCTTGAGATTACACCACCAGCATCATCCCAAACCATTGATACAGGGCAGTATGGATCCATGCCTTCATGTTGTTTAAGCTAAATTCTGAACCTCACATCTGAATGTGAGACTCATCAGACCAGGAAATATTTTTCCAATCTCCTCTTTTCCAATTTTAGTGATTCCTTGTGAACTGTTGCCTGTGTTTCCTGTTCTTAGCTGACAGGAGTGACACTCGGTGTGGTCTTCTGCTGCTGTACACCATTTGCTTCAAGGTTTGAAGTCTTGTACATTCAGAGATGCCTTTCTGCATAGCTCGGTTGTAGCAACTGGTTATTTGAGTTAATGTTGGCTTCCTGTCAACAGTCTAGCCATTCTCCTCTGACCTCTGGCATCAACAAGGCATTTTCACCCAGAGAACTGCCACTCAATGGATATTTTCTCTTTTTCAGACCTTTCTCTGTAAACCCTAGAGATGGTCAGGCATGAAAATCCCAGTGAGTCGGCAGTTTCTGAAATACTCAAATCAGCTTGTCTGGCACCAACAAATATACCATATTCAAAGTTACATTAATAAAGTTTCTTCCCCATTTTGATGCTTGCTTTGAACTTCAGTAGGTTGTCTTAACCATGTCTACATGCCTAAATGAGTTTCTGCCATGTGAATGGCTGATTAGATATTTGCATTAATGAGCAGTTGAACATGTGTACCTAATAAAGTGGCCACTGAGAAAAATATATACATTTGATTTTCAGCTGTCCTTTTAACATGATTTTGTGACATCTGAAACCTGCCATAATCTGAAATGCACTCTGAGAAGGTTTGATTCTTAAACTTGGAAACTTTCTCAAGTTGTGAATTATAGAGAAGAATTAAATGTTTTACATGTTTTGATCTATTAGTTGATCTTATTTTGTAGGACAACTATATCATATGTAAATTACTGTTCAAATCAGAGCATTTTATGTTATAAGACATATCTTGGAGGGATGTGTGCTTTTGAGTGTTGGAATAGTGCTGAGTGGTTGTGTCAGTGCTGGTTCCCTTCATGTTGCCTCCTGATGGTAAAAAGCAAAGACTGCAGTGTGAGTAGTGTTAGTAATTAATTATTCAACCTTTAATTCAGATAAACTGGCAACTTCAGAACAGGTGCACCCCAGTGGAAAATGTGCATCAAATCTACTCTTTACTGTTTTTCTCAGTGGATATTGCTAGTCAAAAAAAATAAAAAAATTTTTAAAAATTTATTTATCTATTGATTGATTTATTTCTGCTGAATGACTGTGCTATTCTGTGATTGTCAATTATTCTATTTTTATGATGCTTTCTAAATCTTAGACCTGTTTCATCCTTGATGTATTTTTTTTGTTTGCCAAAACACTTAAGAGGTGTCATTGTAAACACTCCTCTGTTTGTGTACGCTGATTTCCCATGAGAAGATGTCGCTCTGCATCATCCTCTGCCTGTTTCCTCTGCACATGCGCTCACCACCGCATTGTGAAGATGGGCTGGGTGTCAGATTGCTTGTGCATGCTCATCTGTGTATGTCAAGCTGAGTTGTCTGGAAAAGCGGACATACTGGGAGAGCAAACTGTCAAGCACGATCAGACTAGACCATTTCTCTATGTGTCTCCTGCTGTCTGATCAAATATAGCACCAAAGTGACAAGCTCACCTCTGGTTCGAACCATCTCAATAATCCAAATCCTAACATGTCATCCACCGTCCAGACCCAGTACAAGATGTCTTATAAAAACAGAAAGCTCAGAAGAGAGCAGGCTGTTGAAGGTTGGGACGAGTGCCAGGCAAGTTTGACTTGACATTTTCCTTTTATTTTGTCTGATACATGGAGCTTTTCAGTAGTAAAGTTGTTCTTCCAGCATTTTTAAAGTTCACTTATTTGCTTGCAGGTGCTTTGTTGCAACTGCACCATTTAAGAGAGGACTTTAGGTTTTAAAGAGCCAGCAAAGTTCTCACGAGTATATTTCTTGTGGAGCCTGTTTAGTGACGCTTGTCATGCAGAAAATAAGGAGCTAAAGCAGTGGGAAGAAGAGGCTGACTGCAGGATTTTTTTATTCTCCACTTTCCTCCTGCTTTCTTCCATAATTGTATTTTTTGCAAATGCATTCTTGAACACTAGGATACATACACAATGAATAGATCACACTGTATGAAGTTAGATATCACTGAATACACTAGTAGCTCCAATAACACACAAGAGCACAAAAGGACGATAGAGTGACCTTCTGTTGTTGAAAAGGCACATCTGCATGACTGTGATTTCCCAGGAGGCTTGTTTCTAAGAAAATCTGCACAGTGACATTGTTAGAGATAAGCAAGCTGAAAATCAGGACCTACTGGTAGAGTGAACATTCTTTATTCAATACCACCTGCTATACCTGGCCTTTTAATGCTGACTGAAATGGCTAGCTGTGAGGGGAGGGGTATGTGCAAAAGAAGGAGTGTCTACCAAAGAGTCTCCTCATACATCAGATCCCATTGACATTTGATGATTTATACTTCCTAGTGTGTAGCTTTTAAACCCCTCTGAAGCTTTTCAATGTTTTCCATGAATGCAGTAGTATAATATAGAAATCTACTGACTGCTGTTTGTGTTCTAGTTTCTTATTAGGAAGCACTGATATGGATTTCTTTATCTGCCTTTTTGTATAAAAGGTCTTTTAGAGGTACAATTCCCCAGGGAACAGAGACCTTCTCAGACTTGTCAGCTTTTTAAATTTTGCCCAGTATTTGCCTGATTGTGCAACCAGAAATCGGTTTGCAAAACAGATTAGGAAGAGTCATGTGTTTATTTTTGTTATTTCCCTCTGGCACACAGATTAGAACCCAAGCTGACTCATAAAATCATTTGAATTATATTACATATTTTTGTAGCTTAACCTCCAGCAAAATAAAATATTTTTCAAAGCAAGTCAGAGCTTTTCATGTGGAAAAAATTGTCTTTGGGGCTAAGTGATAAGCACCGCTCAGAGAAATGACTCTACACCAGAGATAATCATTCTGCCATTTGTTTAGAGTGGTTAATATCAGTTTAAGGGGGCTGGGAAGGGTGGCCTTGGGAGCACAGCAATTCCAAGGTTTGTTTGTGTTGAATTTTTTTAGCTCAGTAGCAAGAACAGTTAAGCAGGTGAAGCTACTTGATAATTAATTTTTGAAAAGCATTAGAAGGAAGCCAGCTGCTGATATTTAAGCTTCTGTGTCTTCTAGTGCAATATATAAACACAAAGGAAACAACACAGAACAACAGAATGTGCTTGTGGACCTCTGATGTAAAATTTCACATACAAGAGTGGACTTGATAAATGACTTGTGCTCTGGGATTGTAAATGGTGTGTAAAAATTGATTGAGGTCAAACCTCTGGCCTTAACGGTGCAGCTGCTGTCATCGGAAAAGCTCTAAAAGCCCACTGTATATTATCTACTCTGGGCCTAACAACAGTTATCAACAAACTGGTGAATATAGTGGAGCATGGAGCCAGCTGTTTCCCTCAAGCTTTTCTAAAGACCAAAAAACACTTTGAAAACTGAATCTTATACTCATTTTTGATTGTTATACTTAAACATGACCGCAGGATTTTAAAATAAGTGATTGCTGTACCCTGCATTTAACTTAAAATTTAAAGACTGCATGAGGAGGCAAGTTCAACGCACAGGCCTATGCTTCAGGCATAGAATTTGATTCCTTTATGGAATCAAACTGTACTTTTGTTTTTCAGTGTGTTTCATTTTCATTCTCTGTATATGACCCAAAGTTAGTTTATGCTCCAGAAAAGATCATAGTTTGGGTTAAAATAGATCTTTTCACAACATTAACCCCATTAGAAGTTTCTCCTTCATTTTCTGGGTTACCAGGGTGACTCGTCCTGCATTTATCTAATGAATGAGATGGGCCTGAAAGGATGGCAAAAAAGAGAGAACATAAATAGCAGATATAAAGTCATGTGAAAAGGAAGGTTTTCACAAGACAATGTAATTCCGTGAAAAACTAAGTTTGCCTTTACTGCTTCTATAGGAGTTGAGTGGTTAATTAAACAGTCAGGTGATGCTAATTATTGTACTTGATTAATTGATCATCAGCCAGAGTGAGCACCTCTATAAAAGAAGAAGTTGTGGAAGTTTGCTGGTCTGGAGCATTCAGGTTAATTTCAGCCCAAGGTCGGATTGTACGATGCTCAAATAAATTGCAAAAAACCCAAGAGCTACATCTCATGCTCTACAGGCCACAGATATCATGTTGTGTTAAAGTCTGAACAAGTTTGGCTTGTTTGGAAGGATTGCTAGGAGAAAGCATCTTCTTTCTAAAAAAGAACATGGTAACAAAGTTTAAGTTTGCAAAATTCTATCTGAACAAACAACAAGACTTCTGTAATAATGTCCTTTTGAACAGTAGAGACCAAAGTAGAAATGTTTGGACAAAATGTACAAGCACACACCTCATACTAACTCTCAAGCATGGTGGTGGAAGGATGATGGTTTGGGGTTATTTTGCAGCCACAGAACGTGGGCACCATGCAGTCACTGAGATGACCATAATCTCTTCTGTATAACAAAGTGTTCTACAGTAGAGATTTAAAAAAAAAAAAAAGGAAAAAAAAAGAGATTTACTACTGCTGCATGTCATTAAATGTTATCTTCTCTCTCCCATAGTCTGTGGCTCTCTTTGCTCTCCTTTCTCTCTTCTTTCTCCCCTCACTCCCAACTGGTCGAGGCAGATGGCCGCCCCTCCCTGAGCCTGGTTCTGCCGGAGGTTTCTTCCTGTTAAAAGGGAGTTTTTCCTTCCCACTGTTGCCAAGTGCTTGCTCATAGGGGATCATCGGATTGTTGGAGTTTTCATTTTAACACCGTTTTATCTTTCCCCTACAGTGTGAGGCGCCTCGAGGCGACTTTTGTTGTGAATT
>VUQH01029325.1:3998-14133 GCA_015106775.1 Etroplus canarensis | reverse complement strand
TTTCCCTGGGAGTGACCAGGATGGACAGGATTAGGAATGAGTACATCAGAGGGACAGCTCAGGTTGAGAAGTTTGGAGACAAAGTCAGAGAGGCAAGGCTGAGATGGTTTGGACATGTTCAGAGGAGGGATAGTGGATATATTGGACAAAGGATGTTGAAGATGGAGCTGCCAGGCAGGAGGAGAAGAGGAAGACCACAGAGAAGATTCATGGATGTAGTGAAGGAGGACATGCAGAGGGTTGGTGTGAGGGAATAGGATGCAAGGGATAGGATGAGATGGAGGCAGATGATCCGCTGTGGCGACCCCTAACGGGAACAGCTGAAAGAAGAAGATTGCTGTTGTGCTACGTTCTGCTTTTGTTTCCACTCTGTAACTTCCAGGAGCACAATTTTGGCACCCTTTACCAGGTGTTAGAAATTGATTTCCAGGTACTTATGGGGGAAAGGATTGGTGCACAGAGCTGTTGCCCATAATTGGCTAAAAAAAGATGTGTTACATCTGAACTACAATATACACAGCAACAAAGCAAAAACCAGTAGTTTATCTGTGTGTACACTGAACTTTTTTGATGAGGATCAATATTTTGTCCAAAGTGTGTCTTTCAGAAGTCTGAGGTTTCATGAGATGTATGTTAAGAGAACCTCCAGGTTACAGAATAATGAGTTCCTGTAGTGGAAACGCAGCATGTATTTCTTTTACTATTTGGTTACTGGATGGCAGTACTGTGTGTACAAGGAGGTTACATTACATTCTGTCTATTGCCCTTATGTAAAATTTAATCCATGTATCTGTCTTCAGTGTCACTTTTATTTTAGCTGTGCTTTGATGCTAAGACCCTCTGATTTTCCAGATCTTTCTGCTGCCGTCCAGAAGTTCTCCCAGTCCCTGCAGGAGTTCCAGTTTGAGTGCATAGGTGATGCAGAGACAGATGATGAAGTGAACATTGGTAAGTTCAGTTTAGCAAGGCCTGGGAGGGCATTCATCTCTTACTAATATTCCATCTGTTACTATAGATCAATGAGAGGTTTTCTTTGTTTTGCTTTTTTTGTTAAGATTCTTGTGGGAAAACAGTTGTGTGTGGTGTCCGTGTGTATACTGAAGGCTACTGTCTTCAAAAGGTCACGTGCTCAAAATAATAATTCATAATTTAGCAGTTTTATATGAGAAGAAGAAAAAGATTTTTTTAAAAACCTGGTGCATTCTTTAGAGGTCTCTCTTTTTCAGGCAAAATTCAGGATCTACTCAGAATGGGGTTTGGCTTTGTGTATGGATCTTAAGCTAGTCTGCTATGCATGTATAATTAATGCTATTGATTTGCTTATGATGCTTTTCCTGTATCTTTTCAAGCCTATAAGAGATCAAAGGAACTAATTGTGATCAGTGTCAGAGATTAATGGAGGTGCAAACCTCCTAGCCTCCAACAGGAATATGAAAGCAGCTGTGCAGAGGGCCTCGTTGGCTCTAATGGGCACGGCTCCCAGTTCGGCCTCTTCTTCCTTTTCTTTTCTTTTTTTTTTTTTTGCACTGCTCATTATCCCCAGCTTGAGTCCTGCACTCTGTGGAGCTGTAGACTGTTGAATTACTGTCCGTCTGTGAGGGCTAGACTGGATATCGACCTCCTCTACATGAGGCTGTAATGTTCATCTGAATGCTAAATGAATAGTCCTTTTTTTCCTTTTTTTTCCCCACAAAGCTGTTGTTGCCATGTTGTGATGGCCATGGGTGCGGGGCACCAATTATGTTTATTGGAAAAACCCACACCCAATCTAAACCTCATTAGAATCAGGCACACTTTAATTAGAGGCAATACGTCCCTTCCCTTGGCTTGTCTTATAATTAAGAATCTGGTGGTCTTAGATTCAACAGTTTCAACTTTTGACAATGTATGTCCAATACGACTTGTTCAGATGACAGTTTTATGCCATCTGTTGGAAAGCATTCATGGCCGGTGCTATTTATAGACCTTGGAAAATTTGCTCAGGCAGTCTTTAATCAAGACCAAAGTAAAATTGAAAATGCAAACTAGGATCTGTGTGATTTTTTTGTGTAAGCATAACTTCTTCAGTATCCCTCCACACACTCCATGCTGTACTACTCGGTTCATTCTCCATCTCAGAGAGAAAAGGCCACGATTACTATCTGAGGAAAAACAGCCTGGTGAAATCAATCTAGTCATCAATGAAACTGAACTTTCTGACTGACATAGCTAGACCCTTGTGTGAATGCCAGCCATGATCTTGATGCAGTATTGGTATAGTTCACTTTGATGCTCCCTACTTCCCCACATAACATTGGGATCCTGTATGTGCTGCCAGACAGGTTCACCTGACCTTTTATTGATTTCAGTCTATGACTTCCTGCAGTGACATTCACATTCCACACCAGAATGGGGCCAAAAGATTGATGTGGCTATAGAAATTTAAATCTTTAGAAAGTTACAGGCCCAACTCTCAGAAGGTCAATCCTTTAGTCTCCCAGAACTGTTCCGAGCCTTTTGAGGTGGAACAAGTCAGATGAGCAAAATCCAGATCATAAGTGTTAAATACCACACAGAAAGGCAACATTTAAGCTGATAAAACTGAATGTTAGAACATGCAAAAGAACGTTTATACAAGATATTTCTTTTGTGTTTGTATTTTGTAAAAGCTTATCTTCCCTATTCATCCACTCTTGAGGTATTACCCTATATTTTATTTAGTGATTCATCAGGTTTATTGCCTTTCTTCCATTTACCAGTGAATGATATGCAAGTTATAACCTCACTTTGGCTCCCATTTCCTTTCTTCACAGTCTAATCTTGTCCCATCAGTGGTTCCAGCTGTGCCCTTTACCCCCTGAGAGGTTTGCACTGTTGATAGAGGAGCTGGTAGCATTAATAGGAGGCCAGCCTGACTGCAGGATCACTGGCCCAAAATCATTGCTCCTTGGTCTTTAAAAGCTTTGGTGTGTAAATGGACCAAAGTGTCTAAGAAGATGCATGGGTCCCCATGCCAGGCTGTCGGGGCTGATAATGATGTTACTGTGTTGGCAAGCAAAGGAGCTCGACCGCTGCTAAATGGCTAGACATAGGGTGACACAGAAGCTGACCAAGAGAGGCCACATTGTATCTGGTCCTCTATTTAATGAAGCTGTAAAGCTATCACGGCACAATTCCCTGTCAGATAAGCTTCGATGCATTGTATGCTGAATTAATCTGGCCTGCAAAATGTAATATAGGCTACTGAAGTATAACCCAGATGGTGTGAACATATCTCTATCACATCAGTCTCTCCTACATTGTGACACTGTATTGTAAAACCCAGCAGTGGAAGAAAATAAGGGGACGCAATCAGTGGGTTCCATTCAATTCAAGTATTTTTTTTAATGCTAGTCTTGGTTTAAATTGGATAGCTGCATGCTTTTATTAGGTTCTACAATGTGTTGCACTGGAAGGTCTGAAGCTGCAGTGCAAATAAACATTCTAGCACCATGCTTCTGCAGTGCTTGCAGGGTGCCAGGAACAGCTGACATTTAATGACTGTGCCAGTGTGTTTTTTTTAACCATATTATTGTATCAGCAGAACATTTCACTGTCTGTACTTGCTTAATGGTGAACATACTGTTAATGATGTGTTTCATATATGTGTTTATATAGATAGATAGATAGATAGATAGATAGATAGATAGATAGATCAAACATTCACTGTTTTCCCTTTAATATGCAGAAATGATCTTTCTCTGTTTCAGCCCAGTCATTCAAAGAGTTCTCCCAGCTTCTGAACACTGTTGAAGAGGAAAGAAGGCGTTTGGTAAGAATGCAATTTTAGACACCAAACAAAACAAGAATAATTAAGGTTACAAACAAAAGCGCTACAGTCTTTGGTGCATGCCTTGATTGACAGCACTATTTATAAGTTGATATACAACAGTAAAAGAAAATCACAGTCCCAAAAGCAATTATTGCCTATTATCCAGTTAATATTTTTCCCATCCTTTAATTTTGCATGCTTTTAATTTGTTTGCTTTGCTAAACCCAAACACGGCGGTTTAAAACATGATTTTGTCTCTGGAATTTATGTTAGTCAATCAAGACAATTAACGCAAACATCACACACTGCGTCTGTGGTTGCAGTGGGTGGTGATATTAATTTTTGCCTGAATGGTGTTGATTATTTAGTTGCATTTCACACGCACAAAAAAATAAATAGCAACAGTTTACTTTACTAAATTGAAATCAACTGAATGTGTGACTTACAATCCAGTGCTTAAAAATCTGCTGCACTATGTTGTCCAGAATCTAACAGGCCTTCATTTTACAACTTTACTAACTTAGTTTATAAGAACAGAGAAACTGACATTCTTTAGAGAGTTTTTCTCAGTGGTAACTTTTTTCCCATTGGTTTCAGATGACTGCAGTAAACAGAGCATAACACAATAAGTATTAAGATTAGTAATACAAAAATACTGAATATAATAACATAAAACAGCAAAGGAACACAGAAACTTTGGCAAAATATATTAAAGCTTCACATTTTCTTTGATGGATTTTTGAACTGAGATCATTTTAAGCCATTGGCTGCTCGTTTTTTTTTTTTAGTCTGGTGCAAAACGTGGCAGTTATGGCTACGGTTGGCTGGTCTAAAGGTCGGGAAAAAAGCCCCCAACGCTCCTGAATGTCTGCAGACAAACCAGGCATGACATAAAGGGCAAGGGCGTTGGAAGGTGGAGGGGGATGGGTGAAGGGGCTTGTATCCCACCAGGTGTGATAGTGTTGCAGAAGTGAGCCAATACACACCTCACCCCACACCTCAAGAGTATGCAAAACAGAGATCATTTTGTAAATGTGTGAAAATAAAGAGGGAGAATGGCATTGCTCCTGATGTTCCATTCATTGAGAATAATCGCTTTGACAATGTTTTTTTTTTGTGTTGGTGAGTCATATTTTAATCATTTGGACAAGGACAGAATAGAGACATTTATTAAAAAGAACAGAATCTGCAGATTTAAAATGAATGCACATGTCAGTAGGTAATAGGAATTGTACTGTTTTGTCTGCACACACTTCAGAGTCACCTAATACATCTATGGATCAAATTAGTTCTGTAGTAATATTGTAAGGCTAGATTTACTCTTGAACTCCACAAATACAAAATACAGTTTTAGAGTGTCCGCAGTACAGTGGAACACAGAATGCCTTGCAGTTTTTTGCTGCACTTCTAAATTGCACAAAGTTTTGTATTGCTTTCCAGGTGTGAGGGACCGAGCAGCAAAGGCATAGGGGACACAGGAAAAAAGTCTTCAAAATAGGCGTTTTTTATTTTAACCCTCAAAAAACAAGTTCAAAAGACTAGAATAGAATAGAATAGAATAGAATAGAATTCCTTTATTGTCATTATACAGAAGTACAACGAGATTAGAGCCATTCCCAGTATCAGTGCAAAAAAGGCGGCATAATGAGATATATTTAAAAAAGATATATGAATACAAAAAAATAAAAATAGGGAAAAATAAAAAAAATAAAAGTATTTACAACTAACGGGCCCATAAAAGAGATCAACTAAATATAACTCTACTCAAAAGTAACTTCCAGAAACGTAACCAAACAAAGTAGACAGAATTTAACCCACAAACTGACCTCCAACACAAAGACACAGGAGGGTAACCTTTATAGTGGTTTGGCCAAACCATTCACACACAATAGGGGGAAACAAAACAAACACCAATACCAACTAAGCACAAAATAACATAACTAAACCTAAAACACCCCTGTTTCTGACAAGCACTTGGTTGGCCCTGCTGAGCAGGCATTGTGTTTTCAAAGTCTTCAGGCTTTGGCCACGCCTTTTGCCCAGACAGGAAACAGCCACCTCCCCAAACCAGGTAACTCAAAGAAAGAAAAACATAATTAATATAACAGAAACATTTTTGAAAACCACACAGTGTTATTATGTGCACGCCTCATCATATCACTGTTAGGTTCAAGTAAAAACATTACTGAATTATATTACTAAAATAACTGCAAACCAAACTAATGAAGTAAATTAATGGACTGATTTTACCCATGTGTGGCTGATGCCATCACACCAGGTGTGTACTTATTTGAATGAAATTCTTCATCATTTTCACAACTTTGAAAAGCATTTTCGCATTTTTTTTTTTAAAGTTTCACTTACTTAAAGTTAAGTTTTTCAACTGCCTTAGTTCCCTGAGTCTCTCTGTTCATGCAGAAAAAGAACAGGTCCTGTGCTTAGCATTTAATTTGTAAAAGTAGATGTTTAAGAAGGTGGCACTAAGATGTCTCAAGGCAGCAATTACATTAGTCTGCATACTTCAGCTGTACATCTGATTTACTAACTCTGATATGCAAATATGACCAGCTGCAGGTTAGCAGTTATAGGTTCTGTAACTACCTGAGACATTTTCATAAGGACTTCGATCACCATGACGGAGGAAACTCCAAACTTTTTACTGCAACTTTTTCCACTCTACAGGGAGTGAGTGTTTGAAACCATAATCTTTCATTTAAGATAAATCACTGAACCTTAATATATCTGAATCAGAATCAAAATAATTTATTAATCCCAGTGGGGAAATTGCTGAAATACATATGTACATGTATATGATGATATTACTACAGGTCTCGCTTAAATTGCCATGGTACCTACTGTACCTTTGCAAACACGCCTTGCATAGCCTTAGTCTTACAGCAGTAGCTGCTAAAATATAGACTCACCATATAGTTGTTATGAAGTTATGTGGCACCTCATTGTGGGTATTTCCCTCCTGACATTCAAAGTACAGCTCAGTTTTATGATGGAAAGAGTTGCCCTTTAAAGATATGGGTCACCTCTGTGCAGACGATGTAGCTTTAAGGAAAATTGTGTCATCCTAATCATTTTACAAGCATAAAGGTACCATTTATACATTTCTATCACCTATGAAGCATGTTTTGGCTCTCACACTTATAGATGATTTAGTCCTTGAAGATCATGCAAGGGCCTGTGCACACATTCTCACTGCAAGGTGTCAAATTATTGCGAGTCTGTAGATGCCATTGGCATGTCCAAACTACGCACAAACTGCTGGGTGTTGCCTTGCCAATTGGTGTGGTAATATTCTATACCTAAAGGTAATGGTCATGTAATACAGAGCAATTGGCCTTTCATTAATGAGGTTGGAGAGGAGGCATGGAGTCAGAAGTCAGAAGTTTGTTAGCCAGGAGACCCTGTTTAAACTTTTTTTTGCCGCTATCTTTTTTCGTTATCACTTGCTATTTAATTTTTGGCTGCATAGTGGCTCAGAGATCCTCACTGTTGCCACACAACGAGAGGGTCATGGGTTTTCCTGGGTTTTGGGGCGGCTGTGGCTCAGGAGGTAGAGTGGGTCGTCCTCCAACAGGAAGGCTGGCGGGTCAATCCCTGACTTCTCCAGTGTGCATGTTGAAGTGTCCTTGGGCAAGACACTGAACCCCAAATTGCTCCCAATGCATCCATTGGAGTGCAAATGTGTGTGATAGTTAAAGGTACTTAAAGGCATAAAGCACTGTATGAATGGGTGAGTGAGGCTTGCACTTTGAGTGCTCAGAGTAGAAAAGCGCTATATAAGCACCAGTTTACCATTTGCATCCTGACAAGGCCCTTCTGAGTGTAGAGGTTTTCTCTGGGTTCTCCCACCATCAAAAACATCAAAGTTCACTTTCTGGGCCCAGGACATGCTTGCAAAATTGAATCTTCATCTTGAGAGTTTTGCTACTTTGTTAAATAATACAAATCAGTTTTGCTCACTGCTTCGGTTTCGGCACCAAAAACTACTTGATTTGATTCAGGGGGGAAAAAAAACAGGAAACAGGAAAAAATAAGAAAATTTCACCATTTTACCACTGCATACATGCACCCTACTACATTTAAGTGTACAATCCTTCACAAATGTTTGAATGTGACAAGTTATGAGTGACAGACTTACTACTGCTTAAACCAGTGCATCACACAATGATGCAGAAGGATGCCTTGTGTTTAATTTAGAGGTGGCAGAAGCTTTGACAAAACTTCAGTATAAAAAAGGAAAGATCTGTAACACCTGTGCCACTCTGAACTGGTGAAATCAGGATAATTCAAGAAATTATGCTGAGTTTTCTAATTAAAACACCTTAATGTGGAAAGTGTTATGTAATGTAGAATGTGCCAAAATCCTCTGTATCTTAATTTAACATATGTGTACCATGGGTAGTCACTGCTTGTTTGCATGCCTGCAGCACCATTTCTCACATACTTGATACTGACACATACACAGTAGCATGAAGTACATTAAAATGTGTGCGTATGGTATATTGATTTGTGAATATGAAACACCAGTGAAACCTGAGAAATGAAAATCAGCTGTGATGGAACCAGTGGTGGGCTTAAATGCCTTTTGTGCAACTGGTAATAAGACAGTAAATAAACAAATATATTTTGGATACCCTGAGAGTCTGAGATCTTAGAGGTTTTGTTTTTAGATCTTTGTAGAATGTGACACTCTTCTTGCAAGTCTTGTTGGTGCAGGTTAAGGAAGTTTCCCCTCTCCTGAAGAAACAAATCCTTTACAAGCAATGTGCTTGTTTGTTTTCTGTGCCTCAACAAGGCTCTGTCACATGTTTGTGATTCTGTTCCTCAGGGGCGGTGCTGGTCATCTGGGGGCTGTCAGGGATGCCTAAATTCAAGAAAGGGAGGTTTATCATGAGTCATTTGTCTGCGGCTTCATGCAAAAGCTACGAACCTGACATTCATTAAACTTGGTGGTATTGTGGAGTATGGAGCAGATTCTGATCTTTTTCTTAAAATTCCAGGATTGTTGTTATGATGGTTTAACCGCATGTAACAAAGTACAATTAGCCAAGTCACATATCTGGGTGGCCTCATGTGCTTTACAGCATTTGTACGACAGAAACAAAGAAAAGCACAGATACATATTAATGCACGCGTTTGCAGATTTTTTATTTATTTATTTAGTCACGTCATTTCAAAATAGTGCAGGAAACAAAAAAGTCACAATGATAAGCTGAGACGGGCTGAACTGGATAAAAAAAAATAAAAATAAATGATGGCAGAGCTCAATCTGAAAGATAACAAGAAGTGTGTTTGCAAAGTGATAGAAATAAATGTAATAAATCAAAGCTGCTATGGCTAGTCAAAGAAGCTATGGGATGCAGCACTTCATTCATCTGTGAGCGATTTAATAAGTAAAAACATATTCATAGCACACGCTTTACCACATCCCCCCTACTTGCTTGAAAAGTATCCTCTTTGCATCATCTCTTCTCTGTTCACCTAGCAGTCTTATGCCTTCTCAGATCTCTGGTATATGCAAGAAACATGGTTCTGATCTTTGCACTTTGAGCTGATTGTAATGTGATGCATGAAGAAAAGCTTTTTTTTTCCACTTGTGTGCATTTGAAATCTCTCGGGACACAGGTGCGATATAACTAATGTCTTGGGTAAATTTAGTGTTTTTTTAAAATCCCCATGGTATGGAAAATGACTTTTTGATATAGTTTTCCAAGAAGATTATACTAGTGTTGTGCTTACTTTGAACTGAGAGAAACCTTTTTCTCTGCTTCTCCTATATATGAACTGGAAACTTGCAATGACTCAAATGACTTGTGGGGTATATAACTGTGACTGACATTGTTTAGTAAGTTAAAGCAGGTACTGTGCTCATTTTGAAGTTCATTTTAATAGAGAGGCAGACTGCCAGGACCACCACCAGCACCAAGCACCTTTATAGGCCTATTTTTTTTTTAATTATTACTTCATAGTTTTCACAACAGCCCCACCTTAGATTGTTTTGAAATCCATTAAGTCCTTACTTATGTATAGGCAAAATAAAGATAGTCTTAGCATTAAGTCTGCATTTAATTGATGTTATTTCCACCATAGCATCCCACCAACAAGTCTCAAGCTGTAATGGCTCCAGTTTGTGTGATTATTGACAGTTCATGCGTTAATGAGTAAAAGAAGGTCAGATTTGTCTTTTAATCATTCCTTTTTGTAAAATAAAAGCAAAGACAAACTTTCAACCTTTAGCAGATGAAATGAAAGACAGAATTCCCCCCCCCCCCCCCCCCCCCCCCCCCTCCCCCCCCCCACCCCCACCCCCCACACACACCCACACAACAA